>VYXB01003355.1:12456-47456 GCA_013397135.1 Pachyramphus minor | reverse complement strand
GGAGCTACTCATTGGCCCAAGCAAATTTTTAAGGGCGAAGTCTACAAAGTATTAGAAATATATTAAAGGTAAAACAGTACCTAGACTAGTTCAGGTCCAGTGTTCAAGCCTGACTTATATCAGTGCAAGTTTTCATTTACAGCAACCAGAGTGCACAGTGTACCACATTACACATTACAAAAGACAACAAAACCTTTTATTCAACCACTGCAACCATTTCCAAAGACTTATGCTTAATTCAAATCAGTTTATGGCACTCACAGACATACAGCAGACTAAAAAGTCTAGAAATCTTCAATTTGGAGATCAGAAGTTTGAAGAGAGTAAGACTGAAAAGATTAATCATCACTAAAAGCCACATTTTGTAACTATTGGGCATTTGAAGAAAGTGTTCAAGACAGGTAAAGCCCATCTTTACACATAAGGTAGTGGACTTCTGGAACTTGCTGCCACAGGAGGTTGTTGGAAACAGATCATCAGGTTCAACCAGGCACGGAGTTACTCTTGTAACATTCCTATCTGACAGTAAGAGTTCTGGATGCTGGCAAGAAATGGTAGAATACAGGTGGGGTTTTGTCAGGGTCCTGAAAAATGCTTCCTGTTGCCCCTCAAGACAGGCATAGACTACATGGAGCACCAATCCAATGCCGTGCTTGAGATAAAGAACTGAGATTATTGAGAACCTCATAGACAAGAAGCACAAGTGGGTTTGAAGGACATTCAGAAAAGCATCTACTGATTACAAGGACTCAAAAAAAAAACCCAAACAACCAAAACCAAAAAAACCCCACCAAACCACCCAAAAGCACAAAAAGCAGCAATCTTCCAAGTGAAGAACATTCTTGTTAACACAGTTAACAGAGACCAGAGCACAACTCATTCTGCAGTAAAAATCTAAAATAGGTGAAACGAGTCAAGCTGGTATGACTGTTTCTCTGCACTGAGAAACTGAGAAGCATTTCTTCAGCTGATTATCTGTTTAGATACAGTATGGGTAAATGAAGTTAGGCAAAATCAATCCTACCTAGGTGTGACAGAGGGCTAACAAGGCAACGATGAACAGCAATACAGTGGTGTGAGTGATATTGGAAGAACAGGCAAGATGGTTCCCAAGGGAAATAGCCAAAGGTACTGCTATGAATATGAAGAACAAATGTGTGGAATAAGAAAAGGAACAAGAAAAGAAAGATGAAGAAACAAGGAACAGTGTCATGAGCAGGTAGAGTTTTGTAAATGCCTGGAGTCAAATAAACTAATACATAAAAATCTCGGGCCTCCCCTCTCTCACAGAGGAACTAATTCCTGGAGAAAGAGTTTTCTTTTTTTTTTTTAATAAATTTTTTAAGGCCTAAACAGGAAAAAAACCTCAAGAGTGATGACGACTAGGGGGATGTGTCAAGCACACAATCAGAGTGCATCTGATTTCCAAAGGTGATGTCTACAAATGAAGCTGAAGATTCTTGACCTTGCTTCATGCTAACTAAGGGTTTAAAAAACTTCATGTTTCCAAGATTCAACCCTAATGAATACAAATTAGTATCAGACATAAGTCTGAAATTACAATTATGGCACAAAAATTTAAAAAAAGCCAGTTACATGGCTAAATGACCACAGTGTTTCAGAAGACCAGACTTGCTCCTTATATCCATTTTAGTTCTTTCTTCCTCCTATATTTCTCATTCTTTTCTAAAAAAAAAATAAAGCCATGTACCAAAACACTCAAACCAACAGACACTTTCTCCAGACAGTCCTACTCAAGTCAGAATTCCATAAGATGATGAAATAAAATACAGTCCACTGGACATAATGCTTCCTGAAACAGTGGACTGTCAGGTGTATTTGTATTGTAAGTGCTGGGTGTTGTATTTGCACAGCCAGCTTTCCAAGTAGCATGACATCCTGACAGAGCAAAAACTCAGACAGAAACTCACCCTCCTCCCCAAAACCAAACCAAACAAAAAAAACCCCACCACACAAAAACCCCTCCCACCTAAACCAAACCAAAAAACATTCCCCAAACCCCTTCAAAACTCGGAGAGTGATGTAACTGTTGTTCTAAGCCTACTATCAACATTTGAGAATTGCCTAGTCCCTACAAATTAAACTAGTGAGAGGGAAAACATAGGCAAACTGGAAATTTTATCAGAAAGCATTCACCATCCTCTAATGTAAAACTGGCAGCAACCACACTGAGACGTATTTTGATGGGATACTTGCATTTAGAGCAGCTTCTCCACATTTCTCAATTGCAGCTAGACCCTGATTATGAATGTGGGTTTCCAAAAGTTTTTTCAGCTCTCCAAGGCCATCTTGGATTCGAGATACAAGGTTATACATGCGACCCAAATCTGGAAAAGGAAGATAAAAAAAAGAAGAGGAAATCTAACAACTCCCATTTGCACTGGCTATGATTCCAATTTCTCATCTACAAGCTGCCAACAGGAGTTAAACATCCACTGTCAACATAAACACACATTCAATTGCTCCTGTAAAAAGCCAGAAAAAAATACAGTAAGAAATTATACCTTTGCACTCACCTGGAAAGTTAACAACTAGTTAAAGAAAAAAACTATCTTTTAATATCAATATGTTTTATCTTCAGCTTGTGACACAAACCTCAAGACTAAAAAACCCCTATTCGAATGGTAGAAAATTTACTTCTGATTTCTAGTTCTCATAGATTTAAAGCTGTGATTTTAAAATGGTGTTAAAACACTCCTATATACATAACATTTTGAAGTGTTACCATGAATTAGAGACTTTTATTAGCGTAACTGCTGGCTGCAGTACAACATTCTCCAGCTGACCACTGTTCTTTAAATCTTAATCTGAACCGGACAGTTATCAGAGATCAAATGCTACCTGTAGCCCTCTGTATATTAACACTTTTACTTTGGGCAGCATCAGTGGTAATGGTTGGAAATTTAAGGCAAAAATTTATGTCTTGATACAACCTTAGCAGATAAACTGAAATATCATAAATCAAATTTCTTTCAATAAAGCACTGTAATAACAGACATTTCTTAAAAAAACCCAAACTGATTAGCAGTAGAAATAATTGTACTTTAAAGAAAAAAGAGGTTATAAAAAGTATTACCACAGAACAAAACTAATAAAGGTAAAAAGAAATTTGCTGTCATTTCACATATGTTAAAACTTCACATTAAAATCTCACCATTTTTCAGCCAAGACCTTCCAAATCAATTGGTAATTCTGGAAAGTCTGATATTGAAGAGGGTTTTGGTTTTATTATTCAGTTTCAACAGGGTAGATGCTTTGTACTTTCTGAGTGCAGAACTCTTTAAAATAAAAAGCAAACTTTAATATGACTATAAACCAGGTACACAAACCCACTCTTGCAATCTTGCCCTCACTAAACAGGCACTCAAGTGAAACAGTAAACAACCAGATTATTTACTGTACACTAATGAGGATATTTCACCCTGTCAATTCCATCTTAAAAGTTGTCAGCTGCATCGAGCTCTTCTAAAATGTAAGGACTTCTCTGATGGGCTTATGAGCAATTTGTTACCACACGAGGATCATCAGATCAAACAAAACAGAGCAATAAAGAAGCTGGAGCTCTAACTAACTTTGAAATACAACACACAGAGTTTGATACCTTCTAATACTGAAGCAATGACATCTCAATTCAGATCAGTTTCCGTGTAACATTTTCTGTTCCTTAGAACTTTGTTAAACTTTTGGATTAAAAAAGGAAACATTTTTTTTCCTATGAAAACCATGATTGCAGCCTGATGCTAACTTTTATAAGAACATAAGAATACTGTAGAGAATTTTAGAAAAAAGATAGGAAAATAATGCCATGCATAGATATAATAAACTGCTACTAGATCTATCCATGAGCAAGGGTTCACAGGTTGGTCTATCAGGATGTCTGTATAAGGTGAAATAAGGAAGAGATGCTACAAAGCCTCGAGGAAGATCTGCACATTAACTCTTGCTACATCATTACAGTCTGCTCCCAATAAACATAATTATTTCCTATAGGGATCATACTGACGTGAACAGGTGACACGTGATGAATGTGTCCCACAATCTTTATAACCACTTTATATATTAGTTGCACAATGAGATTAAAAAATTGCAGAACACCAACAGGAGTGGCCTGTAATACAATATGCTTAAAGCATGGTTCACATGGGAGGACTTCAAAACCAGTGTACTTTCAAGAGCAAAGCAATATACATTTTAATTGAGAGCAAGTTTTTATTATAAGTTTAGGATAGTCTATAAAAGGCTACATTAGTATATCACAAATTTGAGAATGAATTGATTTGAGTGATTAAAGAATGAATTATCAGACAATCTTTCAAAATAAATGTTTGTAAGCTTGAGACCATGAAACTTAGAAAAGGGCCAGGGAACTACTGTAATTTGCATGAGTCAAGCCCGATAATAGAAAAAAAAATTATTTTGAAAAAGAAGAAAAAAAAATTGAGTGTTTTAAAAAACCTAATTAATCTTAGAAATAACCCAAATGAAAGTAAAACCAAAGACATACAACTAGACAGTGCCCAAGACACAAGATACTTCTTTTCTTTTTTTTTTACCCTTACAAACTTACAGAATTGCATCACTACAGTAAGTGGCTGTATTGAAGGCTCACATAACCCATGAACTTGATAAAAGGGGAAAAAAAAGGCCTGGGAAGGCTTCCTGAGTCCCCAAAAAACCCCTTTATTGCTTGTTCTACTACTATTTTGATTGTTAGAAGTCATTTATTCAAATTAGAAAGTAAATATTTACAAACATTAACATCTGACTCTTAAATACTAGTACCGAATATCTATATTTCAATCAGCTAGCTTCTGACCCAGTAATCATGCTGAATTGCCCTTTTCAGTTTTGAATCATCTCCTAGTTATCAACATGACTATTACAGTAATAATTCATAGTTGCTATTTTGAGACTGATATATAATGACACAGTCATAGTTGCAATCCAAAGCTTTCAAATGAACAGTATCATCATTAGTAACTTAATCATAGTATCTCTTGAATCCTTAAAAGCAGTGTTTCAGCTACAGAGCCTTACTCCAACTTCAAATATAGATTTAATTAATTCCCCAACTGGAAAATCAGGACCTTCATTCATCTTTATCATCTGCACGATCCACAGGAATTACCTGCCCCTAGTTCTGACTTATTATGTGCTATGTATTACTTCCTGAAGGAACTAATAAAAACCAACACAACTGACAATTCCTTAAAGATACCTAAACTCTGATAACCTTCACTTTTGTTTGTTAGACTGCTGAAGAAGCCTTTATTTTATGTATTCTCAATGATGGTATAAACTCGATCCATTAGTAACACTTAAGACTGATTTTCACAGCAAAAATTAACTCATCAATTAGTAATTTCCACCTTTTCCTTGTGCTGATATGGGAGTTTATGTATTTTATATAGTCTGTTTTGAAAGCTACTTATTTGCTTCTATTTCTCTTTTCACATCTTATATACTTCTAAATACTTTGGATTTTAAAATTCTCACTGATGACTCAGAAAGATCCATGGATTAAACGGAAACATATGGTAAGAGCACTGGTCTGTTTTTCATCTCCCATCTCTCACACATAAGCTTCAGCTCCTGCTGGAAGGGTGGCTCCAGTGCTCTTGAAGCTCTTCCAGCCATGTTAATAGAAATCAAACTAGTGATGTTCTGCCTTAATATCTGGGCTTGGAATAGGTTCCTTGAAGCAATATCATCAGACATCCCAATTTAATCAAAACCTGCCTGTCAATCAGTTTAGTGACTATCTTCTCTCTAATTACTGAACAAATCATATTTAGCCAGCACCAGATTTTACATTATTCACAAATCATCAGGGAGGAGAGCTCTAAGCCTAAAACCAATGTTTGCATCTCCTTACCTTCATTTTTGTCAGCATCCAACAAATTCTGAAACTCTGTATGAAATATCTCCAGGTGTTTTTCAATAAGTACTTGCTCACATTTTCGTGCTAACTCATCTTGTGTGCTCTCATGGAGATATACCTGAACTCTACGCTGTTCCTCAAGAAGGCGAGCTTCAGCCTACAGAACACAGAGGGAAACATGAAACGTGCATGGAAGGCACAACACGAATCCAACAGCAGGCAACAGATGATTGTTCAGCAAAATAATCTAGAAAACAACAATAAAAATCAAACCTCTCACTAATGTGGTGTTATGGACCACCTACTCAAGCAGTTGTTTTTCTGGAAATTGTAACATATGTTTGGAATCGATGCTTATGTTGATGATAATATTATGTACTGTTTAAATGGTGGGGGAGAATCACAGCAACAGTGTTTTCCCATTGCTTCTGAATAAGAAGTTTACAGATGGAAATCTGCTGTGAGAAAAAGAGAAAGCTGCTGACATGAGATGCCGGTAGTTTTAGAATCAGAAAGCTCACCAGCTGCAGGGATAGTTTTGTTTAAGACAAACATGAATGTATTTCATGCCTCCACAAAACTAAAAGGCAGATAACTACAGTTTAACAGTATGCCCATGACAAATTTATTTGAATGATCTTATCTACATTCTTAGACAGAAAAGCTTTCCAATAAACTACAATCATTTAAACTATACTAGCATTTAATTTAGCATATGAAATGCCAAATATGCGTATCTTCCTGGCAAACTAAAATTTTAAATGTCACTCGAGGAATAGTACCTACGCCAAAATGTAAAACTCAAATTGTTTATATAACAATTATCTCTATTTTGTTTGCAAAAGTGTTAAAGATTCGCTTTACAAGCCATCTGTAATTGCAGCACATTATGAGGGATAAAGCGTGTATGTCCTCTTATCAGTCCAAATTATTTAAATTAGCAGTGTCACCAAGAAAATGACATTAGGTTAATTCATTTTCCTAGTATGTCAGAATATAGACTAAGCATGAAAGATCATAATATGGACAATAAAAAAGGAACAATTCCACTGCAACTACACTGCATCATACGTAGACAGCTTTAAATAATCTCAGTCGCTGTTAGCTTCACTTCTTTTTGTAATGATTTTGCACTTAAGCTCTTGTGAAATGGTCCCGGATTACTGTCTCCTAGAGCTAAACCAGTACTGATTAAAATATAGGAAATGAAATCAACAGTTTGGGAAGGAATATAAGCTTCTGCTTCAGAGTACTTGCCAGTTTCTTACTGGTATGGAATAACAATCCTTACTGACAGCAAATAGCAGCAAATCTTTTGATGAACACTGGGGACGGGAATCAGACTAGTAGTTCTACTGATCTTACATTTAAGCAATTCTGTATTTCTGTAGTTCGGGAAATTCTGCTGCTTCTAATGCTGCTTCTTAAAATATCCTTATACCGTCACTTTTAACATTAACAGGAAACTCTCACTTTGAGCTCCTTTATGAAAAGAAATATTTACTCTAACTTCATGTTTGTTTATGCTCTCATTTTTTTGTGTTCTTATAACTCAGTTTTCCTTTAGAAGTCACATTTCAGAAACAAGGGAAAAATAATTCGTTTACACAAAATATTTTCACCTGTTTTAACGTTAATGATCAAAAATTCAGTTTCAGACTATATTTCAAGGGACAGTCTTAAGAAATACTGACCTTTTTCCCTACAGCACATCAGGCTATGCCAGCTTTACTCATGAGTTCTGGCCTGAGAAGAAAAATTCACATTCCTTCTAAACTCAGTAAGTCTGCCTGCATAACTATATACACAAATCCTAATTCTAATTAAGATTTCATCGAGTATTCTACAAGAAACAATCACAATTCTACTATAACATGGTAACACTGATGTTATGCTGGTGTGCACTAAGGTAATCCAACAGGTTTCTTTTTATTTTCCAATGCTATTTATCCCCAGTCAGAACTTAATGCACAGTGCTTCAGCGAGAATGTCAAGTAAGTGTACTAACAGCAGATTACTCTGTCTGCAGTTCATGCTTCCAACAGATTACTTTTAAGATCTTATAACCACTAGTCTATAAGGAGATGCCAAGACTGCCCAAATAGCTTCTATACATCTCTACTATATTAATTTGAGCAGAGACTTAAAGCTACATGTTTTCTTGCTGAAGATCTGCCCTGTCTTCTGCCAAGTTTATAAGTACTTTCAGCTTCAAGCAGTGACTTGTTCTTTTCAGGATTTTTGAAGCCTTGAGGATTGTTTGGGGTACTAATAAGTTATTTCTACTTGCCACTAATCTCTAGTTCTTGAAATAGCAATGACCTTCAGACAGCTTTCTACTGTCCTGTACCAAGGAAGCCTGGATGAGCCAGTCATTCAGGTTATGACTGAAATTCCCTTACTTCCTTTTTACACATGTATTAGGATGAAAGTTAAGACAAGAAATTAAAGTGGAAGTAGCAAATCATAATTAATTCAACAACAGAAAAGTAGACATAGGTAGGTTGGCTAATTACTGGGCAACTGTCCCAACAGACTGAAGGCATGATTCCTTTTACTGTGTTATTTCAAGGACTCCCCCTGTTTTTCACTTGGGTAATTCACTGACTTTAATGCCAAGAGTCGAGAGAGGATGTGCTCTGTGGTAAAAAGCATTACACAGAGGATACTGCAGGGAGGGATGTGTATCTGCATATCACATACATACTCAAAAAACTTATTTTTTAACTAAGCTGAAAGGGACAAAACAAGCAGCAATTCAGAAAGTAAAGAAATGTACTGAGAAAAATATATAAAGCAGCACTTGCCCAAGATGGAAGATGACCTATCTATTTCACATTCAGTAAGACTGACTCAATAACCAGGCTGGAAATAGTCAATGTTTATCCTGTTTGCTCTCAGTTGCTCTGTCTGGGATCCTCAAAAGCTGAGACTAGTTAAGACTTTAAATCTGGCCTCTGTTGATCAGAAGTAACTGTGTAAGGTTCATTACAATGAAATATTCTGAGAGAATTAAAGTTCATTAATGATCTATTTCCTCAGCCAGCTTGGCCAGGAAGAGGTTCCAATAAATGTGCCAATATACAGTTCCCTGTAGAGGAACAGTAAACCTGTAGGTTTAAACCAGAATTACTGTTTTAGTGTCTTGAAGTCTAACAAAACCTGAATTTATTTTAACATTCTCTTCTGTTTTGCCCATTAAGAATGCTTCAAACTTTCACTGTACTTCCTGAAATGCAGCAAAGATAAACACAGATAAACCAGATAAACACAGAAGCAAATCACTACAGGGAAAAAGAGCTAACTCTTCTCATCAAAGAACTAGCATTTTAAGAAACTGATAATACAAACCTAGAATTTATCTTATTTTACCTCTTAAAAATACCTGTATCCAGAAAAAAAATAATCACAAAGCTGATTAAGTAACTTACTTTCTTCATGTACTCTGTGACAGGGTTCTGTTGCAAGAATTCAGTACTTTCTCGTGTATAAAATCTCTCTGTGTCAGCAAGAAACTGAGATTCAAAGGATTCTTTATAAACAGTTAGTGTAGGTCCTTTTGCAAATGCATCATCTTCATTTAGCCCCAACTCCACTACAGGGAAAAAAAACAAAACCAAAAAAGACCAAGTAATGACAAAATTGATTTTTACGAAGTGGTCTCTTGCAAAAAACTTCAAAATCTTAAAAGCTAGTTCAAATATTTCCCCCTCTTAGAGTTCCAGATTATATGCTTTTGTTTTAGTAATGAAACCTATAATCTGGACGGCAAAACTCTCAATATCATGCAAATGGGAAAAAACAACCCCACTCTGCTTTGTAAACTACTATACTTCCCCCCCTTCCAGATTTAGGTTCTAAATAACACATTTGTAAACAATGAACACTCTTGTCCATTGGTTGCACTTCCAAGTTTTACAAGCATGGTATAATCAGCTGTGACTGTACCAAGTGTCAGTACAAATATGAAGTTAAAAAATACATAACTGTATTGAAGTTACTGCAAAAAAAAAATCGTTATTAGACACCCAAGGAGGTGGGATGTTACTTCCAGGCTCTGATAGGGTACATATATATTTACTTATTCTTGAGAAAATAATAGAACCTTAAAAACATCTCATTTACCATAGGATTGTACAACTCCACTGATCAGCCTTGTATTGATAGTTTCACCATTTCTTTCCTTTTCAATCAATTTCAACACTGCATTTGTTACCTTAGAAGACAGGAATTAAAAGTAAGTCAAGCACAGAAAAAGCAGCTAGCAGATCAAGCACAGTATTTAATCAGGAGCGTATTCCTATACTCAAGACAAGTAAAGCCCCTTGAAAACAACATTTAAGGAGATTTGAATATAGGAAATTCCTAAAGAGTATGTTACACCTTTAAGCTATATGACATAATTATGCGCCGATTAATGGTGAGGTATATATATATATATTTTTTTTTTTTTTAATTTCAAAAAAGTACCTTTTAAGCCAAACTTCTTCTGTTTTATACGTGAAATACAAGACAACTCTGGGGCAAGAGCTGAACTAACCACCTGTTCTTTACACAAATGATCTGCTGCAACTACTCCATCATGAAGTACTGGTGAAAGTGAAATCAACATAAGCATGTAACTGAAAATTGTGGTGGAATGTTTTGTTTTATACTGTGTTGATTTAAATAATTTAAAATATTTGGTTGACCTGAATCTCCCAGCCACCAGTACAGACTTAACAATTCACACTAATATCAGAAGAAACCAAATTCCCTGCCTGTCACTATCTGTTCTCATAAAATCTTGACTCTCAAACCTTAAGACATGACTGTCATCAGCCTCAATTCCTGCCTGGCTTAGAAATAGCTGAAGTTGCTACTTCATTTAAGATGAGTCCCCTTAGCTTTTTTAAAAAAAGCCAAGTGTCCTCTCAGTAAAGAGAGTAAAAGAACAGTTTTGGTTATCAAGGTTCAATCGCACACAGACAGAAAGGCCTATTGCCTCAAATATTTATCTTTTTTAACATCACAAAAGAGAAGCAGAAGGTTCCCTTTTATTTTCAGGGTTTGTGCCCTCCCATCCTCCAAATTCTGTCTGAAGCAGTTACTTAAAATTATATATTTTAACCCAATAAAATAACACTATAGTGATAATACATTTATATATGTACCTGCTTATTTAATGGTCTGAATAAGCAGTCTCTCCAGGTCACCAAGGCAAGCTAGAAGGAAAGGAGGTGAAAGATGGAATAAAAATATTTACATATACACATGCAGGATAACTCCTTAAAGAAAGCTGATATAGTAAATAATCAGAACTTTTACAATTACTTTGGCACACACATTTCTCAAGCAACAAGACTGTTTCACACTAAAATTACCACCTGCTTTATTATTAACTCTACCTAAGACATCCCCTTTTCTGACAGTGATCCATTGCCAACTGTGAAAACTAACAAAGCCAGGAAACTACTTTGACAATATACAGCTTTTTTTGTTGGCAATTTCCAGGCTGCTGCAGACCCTTACCATTAGACTAGTAAAGTTAAGAGGAAGGGACTAAGGATACCAACTGTTTTTCTACCATATGCAAAGTTATTTTAGTGAAGCAGTAAAACAGCACATCACTTCCCTAATGCTTCACCAGCAAGGACAATAATTATCCTTTCTGAAAAAACCAAAGAACATACTTTTACTTATCTGAGATACAGAACTTCTGCTAAGTTCTTCTCTTATTTATATTACTTTACAATACAAAAAAAATTATCAAGATCACATATCAATCTTTCAGAACTGTACCAAAATAACTCACACTACAAACCAAATGTTGACTGAATCTTAGCAGCTTGGATGCTAAAAAATTTGAAGAGATGTATTGAAGTCATCAGAAAAAAACCTGCAATTTACTTCTTCATTGGGTATTTGAAACGCTTGGCTGAATTCTAAGTAGAATGACAAGGCCACACTGATGCACGCAGACAATGGTATAAGCAGCAAATATTCAGAAACAGACAACCCTCAACAGTCTAATACTGGAAGTCCCAATACATACAAGGCAGATTGAACACCTCACAAGCTGAGACCCTTGGAATTTTTACAAATATACCGGAGTAGGAATATGTAAGGGGGTAGATTTCCACTTTGCTCAACTTCCATGACCTTCCTACGAGATTCAAGCAGCAATCTGCAGGATGATAATGCAAACATGACAGATGGAATGGATAAATCACTCCCTTCAAAAAGTTACTTACTGAATAAATTTCATATATTCCTTTACGACCTTCATCGCACTCACGACGAACCCAGTGTCGATTGAGGTAGGCACATATCCCATTCAATACTTTGCTTGAAAACCTATAATCTTCCCACTGTTGAGTGTAGAATTTCAGCACACTCTCATCCATCAAATCTTCACCATCCTAAAATAACGACAGTTTACCAGTACTGTTGGGTAATTTCAAGGTAAACCCAAGATATATAAAGGGTGTGCAAGCTGACTGTGTAATTAACCTACACCATGCAACATATTTATAGGAAACATAGTGCTAATACATCTAGTTGTACATTATTAAAGCACAAAGCCAGTATAAGATTTTGGAATTAAAATGCCAGGGTAAAAAAGGCACAGCATAGACAAAGCTCCAGAAGATACCGCTGTCCCTCCTGCAGGAGAGAGCATGAGGGCACTACGTTAGAATCAAACAGTGACACTGATGGGTGCGGCAGGTAAGACGTGCCAGTGCAATGGTAATGCATTCAACATAACCTCCATAAAATGTACCACCCATTCCCACTGTTGCTCCTTGGGGAGCTGAAACCAGTGAGTGTGGATGGGGTCTTCTCTACGAAGAGGAGTAGTAAGGGTAGTAAATGAAGCACCATATTCATGGTATGGCATAATATTTGTTCTTCTTAAGAAAAAAAAAATTGAAGAAGATAAAGTTTTAAAATTCAAGTGACTTTTCAAACTGGACCTCTACAGCTTGAATGAACAAGAGAATAAAACCATTATCCATCTGGATAATGTTAAAATACAGGACAGCTTAAGATGCCATGTAACAGTACTTCTATAAAACACAAGGAATGCTGTTTTGGCTTGATGGGGAAAAGCAGCTCACAGGTACAACCTAGCAACTGAGGTAAAGCCTACAAAACATTCTAGCGGCTAATGGAGACAAAAGCAAATTTCAAGATAATTCTTTTTTTTTTTCTTTCTTTTTTTTTACTTGCAGTGGCTGCATACACCTCTAGGTTTGTTGATACAAGTTTTTCTCAACCCAGCCCCTATTATTTACTACAAGTGCAGATCAATCTCATGTCCCATCTTACCTTAAGGAGATTTGTCAAGTAGTTCTTCAGAAATTCTTTTAGCCGTTTGTACAACTCCAAGCCAACAAACTGAGCACCTCCAGGTGTCTGGCCCTTTTTCGATTTAGAAGGAGGCACTCCAGCTCCCCGTGCTTGATTAGACTGGTGTACACTGGTACAGTAGTTATAAACATGACTGACAGGAGCGTTAAGGAACACACATGCACCAGTGTAAGTCATTAAAAATAAAATTAAAAACTACGTTAATTTCAATAAACTATTACTTATACGACTTAAACATAATTAATTACAAGATGCATTAGGCCATGTTAAATCAAACCAAAGCTAAGACAATGAAATAATTTTCAGCAGAATTATCTGCAGTAGAAATCTGTAAAACTGCCGAGAGCACTGCAAGTACTGACCCCAACATTAAATTTACCTAACACTTACTTAACAAGATCACCAAGAAAACAAAGCAGTGCAGTTTACTGATAAGGTTTAATGGAATTTACTTGATATTGGCCTTCTATAAATACATAAGCTTTCATTTGAACTGGAAGAAATTTCAACACTAACCCTCAACATTCAGTAGTTGAAAACACAGAAAGTATTTTTGCATTCTTTCAAATACAATCCTTTATAAAAGATTTTTCCACTTAACACGGGCAGAAGGGCATAAACCTGGAAAGTGGTAATGGCGAGACACACGTACATTTAAAAGATTATTTAATAAAGATGAATAAATAAATAATGGAACCCAATTTTAGCCTACAAGTATAATCCTAACATCTATGTGTAAAATCACAGACTCATAGAATTGCTTAGGTTAGAAAAGACCTCTAAGATGAGTCAAACTGTTAACCTAGCACCACCAAGTTCACCACTAAACCACCTCCCTAATCACCACCTAATCACCCATCATTTATGGGTCTTTTAAATACCTCAAGACAGTGATTCCACCAGCTGCTCCTCATAGGACTTGTGCTCTAGACCTGTCACCAGCTCTGTAGCCCCTCTCTGGACATGCTCCAGCACCTTAAGGTCTTTCACGTAGGGAGGGGACCAAAAGGGAACACAGGATCTGAGCTGCGGCTCAGCCCCTCTCAAGTACAGAGGGACAATCACAGCCCTGGTCCTGCTGGCCCCACTGTTGCTGATACAGGCCGGGATGCCATTGGCCTTCTTAGCCACCTGGGCACACTGCTGACTCATGTTCAGCCAGCTGTCCACCAGAACTCCCAGGTCCCTTTCTGTTTGGCAGCTTTCCAGCCACTCTTCCCCCCCAAACCATAGCGCTGCCTGGGGTTGTTGCGACTGAAGTGCAGGACCCCNAGCTTTCCAGCCACTCTTCCCCCAAACCATAGCGCTGCCTGGGGTTGTTGCGACCGAAGTGCAGGACCCTGCACTTCTTGCTGAACCTCATGCCATTGGCCTTAGCCCATCGATCCACCCTGTCCAGATCCCTCTGCAGAGCCTTCCTACCCCCCAGCAGATCAACACTCTCACCCAACTTGGTGTCCTCTGCAAACTGACTGAGGGTGCNAGAACATTTGTGACTGGCTGCCTGTTTGTTGCCCGTGATGCATGCAGTGACATAGATGCCCTTGAACTGGGCTAATTCCTGTGCAACCAGGCAATTCTGTGGTTTCTAACACATCAATGACCCTTTTGTCTTTGCTGTTACATGGATCTCTATCCCCTACCTCCACTGAGACGGCAGACTGAAGGACCTCACTAGCATGCTACCCCTTAAACATTGGTGCTGCCCCCTGGTTTCATCCCTCTCCCCCTTCAAATCTAGTTTAAAGCTCTCTCAATGAGCCCTGCTATGCAAAGACACTTTTCCCCCCTTTGAGACAGGTGTACCTTGTCTGTTGCCAACAGGCCTGGTGTCATATAAACCAACCCATGATGGAAAAAAAAATAAAAAAAAAATATCAAAATTCTGTCAATGACACCAGGTTTGGAGCCAAGGTATTGATCTGCCAGCTTTTCCTGTTTCTTCTCTTCTCATTCCTTGCAACTGGAAGGAGAGAGAAGAAAAGTACTTGTACTACTGATCTCTTAACCCATCATCCCAAAGCCCTGAAGTCTCTCTTGATTGCCCTTGGACTTCTGGCTGCAACTTCCTCACTGTCTACCTGAAAAATCTGAGGACCATACCAGGGTAGGAAGTTTTCTCTTCACATCTTTAAGTCAGGCCTCACAAAAGGCAGCAAACAACCCTAAGAAGTGGTAGCAATAATTTTTCCTCTTACACTAATACAGCCTGGAACTGTTAATATAACATTTCAAGAAAACACTCTGTTTCCGACCAAAACCATTCAAATATTCAGAATTCTTTCAAAGTAGTACATGGAAGTCTCATTGCCCAAAATAAGAAAGCATCCTGAAAAAAACCACTCCACATGAAAGAAGAATAAATTAGCTGGGTAGCACCTAGAAGAACTTGATGAGGACAACAAAAATTACCCTGATGATTCACATGGCAAACAATCAGCCAACAGGAACAAAGCTACCGAGCACTCATGCTTCTACTGACAGTCTAAGGGCAGGCTTTTGAATCACATGCTGTGTTAGAGAACCCTGTATTAACCAATCCAGAAGGTTTAATTTGGTTTAACTTGTCTTTAGCGGAAGTGAACCCAGCTTTAACCACCAGACAAGTTTCCTCCACAGTACACCATATATTATGACATTAATATCCTGCAGAGACTTCTATCTTTCCTTTCAGAAACTCCAGCACAATGTAGTGGGAGACATCAGCACAACCCAAAACCAAGGGAATTATAAAACCTAAATATATGATGCATTGCAATCATTGTGAACAGAGTTGCTTGTAGTAAATAGTAAACTCAAGTAAAAAAATTTTCTTGTAATTAATTTTAAAAAAGAGCTTCATAGACAAATCATACTCTTAAACTGGGTTTGATGATCAGAGAGAGTATCTTGCACACCACCAGGAACAAGGCTCACAGTCTTCATATCAGACTGAAAGGAAAGCCTGCTCACTGTCTATATTCACATCCTTGTTCAGAAAGCCATTGCATTCTGTGCAAAGAAGCAATGCCCACTGCCTAAGATTAACCCTTTCTGAAAACATACAGCATATTTTCATTTTCTATCTGTTATCTCATTCAGGTGCCAAATAACTAAATTTCCCACGGTGTCAACCAGTAACATGAAGACTTCATTTGTGTTGAATCGAAGCAACTGAACTTCTAATCAACCCCTTATCTCTATCAGCCACTGATTTCCTGGGCATTAATGATTTCTTCCACCTCCTCATCATTTGTTTGTTGAAATTCCCTGTTGCTACTTTTACCATATATACTTTGACTTCAGAATTCCCTGTTCAAGTGAGGAACACCACACAGCATAACAATTTTTTTTTAAGATACACAACTTTCTTTCCACAAAGACGAAAAGCAGGGCTTATCTCACAGTTTAATTTTAAAGGAGTTACTATAAATTTATCTAAAAACTGTGTATGGAAAACCTCTCCATCATGATACAAGGAACAGTTGACAGACTTGTCTCCTCCTTCCTCTAACTCTCCTATCCCAAGTGGCTTTGAGCAAGCCTAAAAATATGAAGACCATCCAGATGATGGGTAATTCTTACAGCTTTGAGAGTACTGCCTGATGAAAATATTCCTTCTGTTCATCTCTACAAACAATCACAACAACCTTCAGAAAAATAAAAGACCAAGGTTAGAAGGCATAAGCCTTTTTCTAACTCCATACATTTTACTATTAAACTCAGGATTCCTTGTATAGTAAATACTGAGAAAGATTGAGATTTTGTCCATCCCTGACAGTAATCAACTCTGAGCTGAACAAAAGTAATACCAGTACTGCCTATCTTTATCTTTTATTCTGGCTTGAGGCTTGCTAGCCAAAGGGTTCAAGACAGCACTTTTGAAATTCTCTAATGTAGTTGTTCTATACAAGTCACACTGAAGTTAGTTTGCCTGTGCAGAAGGCTGTTCGCAAGTGTAAATAACTCGTTGACATATTACACCTACAAGAATGCTCTCTCACACTTTGTTTACAATGTGTCCCCATCTGCTAAAGCCAGACACTGACAGAAAGACTGACATATTCAAAACAACATCAGATTTGTGCTGTTACAACAAAGTATATGACAGACCATCTCAGAATAACAAGGGGAAAGCTATGAAAAGAATTCTTGGTTGCAGAAGGCAAAATAATCCCCTCAATGCTTTGTATTCTGGAAGCCATAAATATATACAATCAGCTACCAGGAAGTTTTTTTGTGGGTGTTTGCATAATTCTGCATAGCAATTTCCAACTACAATAAGCAGAGAAGTTAATTCATCAATAGAATAGTTTGTACCACAGGGAAGCTGTGCTAGTCCCCAAGCTTCTGGTTGCTGAACTTCAGATTTGGCCCAGCAGACAAACCATCTATAGGCGGAACAGATCAAGATCGATGTCCTCTAACCTCTATACCTTCCTTACAGTGAAGGAGAAATTACATTTATTTATCTAAATTAAAATTTAGGGTAGAAGACTGCAAAGAAGGTTATAAAATGATTCAGCATTGTGCTGTTCAAGATGAAAAATTTATTTGAGAATGTTATTCTATAAAACCCTTCAAAATGGGATACAAAAATAGCCAAAGACAAATTAATTTTACCACCTTTGTCATCAATACAATTTATACTACTTTTGACTTCCTTGGCTCAGTTTCTAAACGTGGGCAGAGCAAAGGGGGAAAAAAAAATCCCATGCTGCCAAGCCATAATGAAATTAAGGCCTTGTATAAGATCACTTCCACAACCCACCTGGAGAGCTTCCTTGGCAGCTGCTTCTTCTGTAGTATGAGAGCTTATGCAGTCCATCAGTCATCTGGACTAGGGAAGTAACCACCACTACAACTAACTGTTGTCCCTGTTCCCAGATCCTTTGCTGAGCAGATCTGAACTTCTGTGTCCACAAAAGGCAAGTGAAACAGGCTGTCTCAGTCACAGTCCATATATATTTTTTGGCAAGTATGCCATCAAAGCCCAAGCTTGAGCACACCATACTCAGCTCTAACCTGCTCTCCTCCCCAGAAAAGTACCAAAGTACTCCACACAGCTTTTTTTTTTATTTCATCCAAGAATAACTGCAAAAAGAAATTATATGAGGAAAATTATCAGTTTTTAACTCAACACAGAACAGAAAAGCAGTCGGACTTTACACCGATGGGTGCAAATTACTCTGTTTTGCACGAGTCCTTAGTCTTAAATTTTTTGAAAACAGTTTTGCTGAGGTAATAACTGATTCCTCTTTCAGCAGTACAGCTGGGTCCCCACAGTTTTTCCATTTTGCTATGAAAAATTAATATAACTGGAAGAAGTCTGCTTGAGGAACAGATATATAAGATTATAGGAACTGAAAGGGAAGCAGAATTAACACAACACAGCACAAAACTACAGTGCAGAGAGAAAAGACAACAAAGCTTTTTAAAAGAGGGAAGCCCACAACAACAACAAAAGCTGAATGCTCTACTAAAATTTCTCTGTCATTACTTCTGGTCTCTTTATTATAAAGATCAGTTTTAGACATAGATTTGCTATTTCACAGATCTTAAGCAGTAATTAACTCTATGCTCTATGTTCAATAGCTGGCCTACAGGACTAAGTTGAAATTAGTTCCGCTTCTGTGAAAAATTTGCATTTTCCTAGATTATACCAAAGGCATGCAAGAAACACCATACAGAAAGTTACTGAAAATACTGATAAGAAAATTGCTAGGAATGATTATGGAAGTTTTGTGGTCTTGTAAAACCACTTCTAATACAAACAATACAGCCTACTATATTTACTAAAGAACAGCTTTACATAGGTAGGCCCTTCAGTTCAGGAAGGATGTCGAGGTGCTGGAGCAGGTCAGGAGAAAAGCAACAAGGCTGGTGAAGTGACTTGAACACAAGCCCTAGAAGGAGAGGCTGAGGGAGCTGGGGTGTTTAGCCTGGAGAAGAGAAGGCTCAGGGGAGACCTCATCACTCTCTACAACTACCTGAAAGGAGGTTGTAGCCAGGTGGGGGTTGGTCTCTTCTCCCAGGCAACTATCAGTAAGACAAGAGGGCACAGTCTCAAGCTCTGCCAGGGGAGGTTTAGGTTAGATATCAGGAGGAAGTTCTTTACAGAGAGGGTAATCAGGCACTGGAATGGGCTGCCCAGGGAGGTGGTGGATTCTCCATCCCTGGAGCTATTCAAGAAAAGACTGGATGTGGCACTTAGTGCCATGGTCTAGTAACTGTAGCGGTAGTGGATCAAGGGTTGGACTCGATGATCTCAGAGGTCCTTTCCAATCCATCTTATTCTATGATTCTATGATATTTACTTCAAATTAAAGCCATTAAACTTCTGTTGAAATACAGAAGATGAGGCTGTGTGAACCTCACAAAGCCACCCCAGGCGTAAGAAAAGCTGCTAAGAGACATACCTACTTGACTTTAACATTTCATAAGCCAAACAGATGAAGGAATTTTGCACAGATTTTTGAAATTATAAGGTTGTCAAAAAGCAATCAATTTTCAGAACAAGCGCTTTAAACAGTTACTTTAGCTCTGTGAGGAGCAGCAGTAAAACAAAAAACCCAGAAACCTTCATTCTTTGCAGGGAGGTATCAGCAAGAGATTTTATGTGTGTTCGGTTTATCATTCAGTAAGTGTTACCCCCACAAAACAGATCAAAGAAAATAAATAAACAAACAAACTAAGCTCCCTTCCCCAACCTGACACATTCACCACTTGTGTTAAAAAGCAATTAATTAAGTCTCTACACTTAATTGATACATTCAAGTATTTAGATTTGATACAACTGCTGTTCAACCATCCCATTTCAGTCAAACCATTTTAGTCAGGGAAGGACTGAGGCAGATACTGAAGGAGCTATTCCAGCATCAGCTGTGCAGCTGCTATGAAAATCCAGGCATAACTCAGCTCAGACACATTTCTACAAGTCTGAGATCAGAGAAACTTCCAGCAAAAGCCATCTGAAGACTAACAGATAACTTCTTGTTTTCCTCTTCATGGCATAAACTCAGCACCGAGTTACAAGAAAAACACGAATTTTCAAAGCCAAATGCATAAACAAAGTGTACAGTCTTAATGCCAGGAAATGTAAGATCCACTGTAACTGAGGTTGCTTTTAAATTTAGCTTTCATTGCATTGACAGAGGTTGGTTTTGTACAGAACATTATTGGTTACTATAAAAAGCAAAGTAGAACAGCAAGTGATCACTGTGGAAGAGGACATAAAAAAGGGAAATGATTGCACTAATATACACATATTCTGCCCTTCTTTCAAACTGAAGCTGCGATTTTTGTAAGTGCACACAAATCCATACAATGACACCTACTTTTCCACACAAGGAAAAGTGTGTTATGTACCCTTCAAACATGTAAACAAATACATTTACTTCTACTTTCGTGTTCCACACAAGCCCTAACTGGCACGTGATAAATGCTATGAAATAGGGTACTGAATGTAAGCAAGACTAATACTAGCAGACAGCTTTGATGCACCAAAGTGACCTTAACCAATTTGACATTGAAGTGAGAAAGTGGAAGTTTCCAAGATTAAAAAAAAAAAGAACAACAGCATGCCCCAACACCTCAGTATCTTTTCTGTACAGATAAAGCATAATAATCTGTTCAGACAAAAAAAGCCCACAGGAACATACCATGCTGTGTTGTTCTAATGACATGAACAACACATTCATGTCATTAGAAAATAAATATTTTCACAGTTTTAATATTCATGTGCTGAGTAAAAATCCTACTAAAATACAGAAATTCAAGTGAAAGTCACTAGAAGCAACTACAAATGGATGCCAAGAGAAGGACTTCATGGTTTTGACTGGGCAACATGTGCTACTGGTGCTGAATCTATCCAGAGGCAAAAAAATTGCTAACTATATTTATACATTCTATTTTATGAACAGACAGATTATCCTGAGTCATCTGGTATTTTTAAAATGTAAGGATACTACACTTAATTATTTCATGTTTAACACAGCATTTTCCTTTACCACTTGCCAACATCTGAAAAAAAAAAATCCCACCTTAAAAAACAATTACAGTAACCTTTTGTGATGTACAATTGGTTACATTTGGTCCAATGGATAATCAGTAACTAGCTCTTCATTAAAATAAGTAAATAAGGAAAGAAAATTGAATCACAATAAGCAAATTTTGAAACAAGGAAAGGATTTCATAAAATAATGAAATGTAAAAGAATTCTAACCTTTACCTAACCTTAAAATACTTTAAACAATTATTTTGAAAATAATTACTACTGATGGCTAATAACAGAATAAGAAACACATTTGTAAAATCCAATTTACAGGTGTAAGACCTGAGCAAATTTTAAGTCACAGTAAATTCAGTTATTTTACTCCCAATTTTCACATAACAGCTATATGATAATTATGCCAAACAACTACTCAAATGTATCACATTAGAAAGCCTCAAAGCCAATCCAGACACTGCAATCAGGACACTGCATTTTACATCTTAGTATAACAACCACACCACAGTATAGTAAACTATTCTTATCAATGAAAAAATTTTAAGATATCTTCATGTAAATAAAAATCTTATTTGTTATAAATTAATGGCATTTGGAATCTTTAAACAGTCTTACTTTTCTCAATCGAATTTTCTTTAAATATTAAACTGAGTTTATGTCAAAAAGGGTAATTTTGGTATTTTAAGTAAAAAGTATATAAAATAGAAGAACAACACTAATCTTTCCATTCACTGCTCATATCTGAAAATCGGTAGGTTGATGTGTGCTCAGAAGAAGAAAATAAGTATTTTAGGAAGTTACTCATTTTTTTGTCTAAGTCACTGTGAAAAATTATGCTACTTTCATAGTGCAGGAAAGTTTTCTGACAGTCTAGTACTTGGTCTGAGAATCTGCTTAAGATACATAAAACAAGAAAATTAACAAAATCCTTTCATTCTCTCCACTGCAGAGTTTAAATACAAATGTAAGTAAAGCCCAATCCTCTCATACCACGAGGCCTCAGGAAAATAAACTGTGGGCTCACCATTAGATTAGTTTGAAAAACAGGCATCACCTTCTGGCAACAAAAAAAACCCACCAAAAACCCCAAAAACCCAACAAACAAAAAAACCCCCACAAGGTGTATGACTATTTTATCATTGCCAGGTGAAGTTAAGAAGGGGTGGCCATAAAGACAAGTGACTTAGAGCAATATAAATGAGTAAGTTGAGAAAGAATAATTCTAGTAAACAAAGTAATAGGTCTTCAACTAACAATTCAAAACAGAAACTGGCAACTTGCTACACATAAACACAGTCCTCTCTTGGATAGTCAAACCGAAGTTTCCTCCAAATAGACTAAATGCTGCTGAGAGATGTTCTGTCTACCATACATTGCTCTAACACTGACTTTTACAAGCTAGTGCTGTGGCTCACAGCCTATAAACTAATTGTCACTAAACTAGAAGTAGGGTAAACAGGCCCTTCACTCACAACTTTAGTAGTGCTGTTAGATCTACTGTTCGGAGAAATCTAGTTAATTTTATTGACTGTTTCTCTTTTCTGCATAAAGTCAATGCTTGGCATGTAATTCTATGCTAACTTGTAATACAGGTTGTCAGATGATGTTACTTATTGCTGTAGGAGCTGCTAGGCACTTCAGTACTAAAAATTACTTGATATCTGGGTAAGGAACAGAAAAGCATCCAGATTTCATTTTCAAGAATCTCACATGTGGGGAGAAAACCCCAAACACCAGAACAACAAAACACACAAGAAAGAAACAGATGATCATCTGATCTGACAAAAAACTGACAAAAAACCTCGCATCCTGAAATCAAAAGCACGAATAAATTTTAATCAGAAAAAGGAGGAATGATGACCTTGGTAACCACCACCAAGAAGAAAGATTTTTGAATCAGAATACCTCAGTATTCTCAGATCTAGAAAAGCCCTGGAATAATCTTTCTTCTCCCACTGAAATGAAGGAGAAACCCACCCCCCCCACCTAAAGTACAAGCTCTGGCCTGCACTCAGATTCACTCTAGCATCTCACAAAAAGAGACACTGAATAAAGAAAATGAGTGCAAGTGTGATGGAGATACAAACATTTGGAATTGCATAACTTCCAATTCTTTTCCAGATGCATTTGACCAAGGCCCAATAAAACCTTCTACATCTCCAATCAATTTTGACTGAAAAATCAATAGCAGATACAGGATTAAAGGCAGGTTTGCTTGTATGCATGGTTCTCCTCCTCTTATATATTAGAGGAATGAATTGGAATTCATTGCAGGAGCAATACCCTGACAAAAAAAAAAGAAAAAACAGGGGATGGGAAGGGAAGAAGAGGACAAAAGAGGATGAAGAAAGACTAAAAAGACCTAGCAAACTTTAAGTGGGGCTGATCTTCAGAACAATTACCACTGCAGCTGAGACCCATCTGCATCTGTTCTGCTTTCCAAATTAAGCTGTTCAATAGGCAGAGCTTCCTGAAATAAAAGTCCATCAATCTACTCGACTTGACATACACAAAGACTGAGCAAATATGTTACAGTTAATGCATTTGAAAGGAGAGTAATCTTTTAAGCACAACTTTTGAACATGTGCACATGGTATAGGACGCAAAATGCATTGCTACCTTCATGGTAGATGAAAACCTCAGCCTAATCAATGTCAAATACTCTGACTTATCAAACTATTACACTAATCCACAAATCAAACCTGACCAACAAAATTATCCACTAAATTAATTCACTTACGAAAGTAACAAAACCACTCCTTAGTTTCAAACCCAACAACTCCTTGAAGGAGCAACAGGACAAAAACAAGTAGTTAATAGACAGTATTTTTTAGTTAATAGTTAATATGTGTGAGTAGTTAATAGACAGTATATCTCTTTTACAGCTTCATTCCAAGAATATTTGAGAACATCAGGAGAGGGAAAAAAGCCAGTGTTTCACCATTATAATTATAATTAGTATCTAGTCTTCAGCTGCTCTGCTTAACAGACCTCACAAACATGGATATATTGAAGGCACTCAGAAGATAAAACTGTCTCTGAGGTTCTACCACATGACAAGTTTCTCTCAGGCATTCAACTTTTGCCAACTGGTTTCACTGAGTCAAGAACCATGTTGAACCTAGTGCTGCAAGACATCAGTAATTTTAAGTCTTAGTAAAAGGTCTGACCCTAAACAAATGTTATTACATCTTCCCATCACTATTAAAGAAGTATCCTAGAAACACTCAGACTGATCAGGGTTTTTCCCACCACCTTTGGAAGCATGGACTCTGCAGGCATAGATGGGTAAGATTACACTTCGATGATGAGACTACATGTACAGAAAAACTTTTCTACCTACTTAGAAAGTCCAGGGAATTGATTGCTTTGCAGCCTTCAAGCTCCTCCTTCTTTTATAAAAGCTCTGTCCTTTCAAAAAAATTAACACAGACTAAAATTTTATGTGCTGCACTTCCAAATCAGTGCCAACAACAGCTTTAGACGTTAGTTTATGTATTACAACAATAACTTTGTTAAAATAAAGGAAGTCTAAAAATTAATAAAGAAAAATAGCAGAACTACTTAGAGGAAGATAGGAAATGTATTCAGTCATCACTTCCATCATGTCTATACATTTTGCTGTACCACCACCTTCTTAAGCAGTACTTACTCCACAGAGCAATACAAGGTTATGAGAGTCAATGCAGAACAACAGATGCAAAACAAAGGTGTTTTCTCACCAAAACCCTCTACATGCCACTGTATAGGTAGAATATAAAAGAATTTTTCAGGTTCTAAATAAAGTCCTTAAGTCAAACATTGAAGCTATAATATAGCACAAGACACATTTATCCTTCAAATTAGTTCTAAAAGATCCTTATATACTACCAGACAGAAAAAAAGCTTCCTACAATCTTCCAGCACACTCATACAAGGATGTTAACCCCCTTTTTAGCGTCTTATAACCACTGCCAGAATGGGAACATGATAGAAAACAGCTCTCTGGTGCACACTAGGAATTAAAGAGAAATCCACTGGACACATTACAAAACCAACTCAACAGTGAAGTATTACTTTGAGGATGACATTTGAAAATTTTTCAGGTAACTGGACATTATTACCACTAAGACCTGCAGCATAATGTCAGAGACTAACATATAAAGGAAAAAGAATTTCTGTTTTCTTTATGCGTATTGTGGACTCAAAATTACACCTATTAATAAAATCACTTTAAACATCTGCTCTATCAAAAATAATAGTAATCAAACTCAAAATACAGATGTAGCCATAATAATTATGGAAGTCAGTTTTCCAAATAACAGAATGTTCCTGCTTATTTGCCAGTAATATTTAATAGAAAAGGTCAATCTTCAAAATAAAAATAAGTATTCTTAAAAGCCATTAAGTCCAATGGTTATGATGCAATTTTGAGTTTTGAAAAGTAAAAAGCTATCTCTAATCTATCAACAGGGAAAGCACTAACTGCCACAGGCATTAGGATACGTGTAGAGTTCCATGTATCTGGATTTCGCCATGCTTTGTCTGGTGTAAACCTGTTGAATTCCAGCTCTAAGGTCATCCCATATCTGGTCAAGACCAATCTGTTTAAGTCCATGCGGGTTCTGACTCCTATTCGATGACATTTTGTATTTCCTGTTAAGTCTTCCAGTGCAGCAGCCTGAGATCTGGTTATTCCTCCATCAGAATCACAAGTCAAGTAACATTCTAAACTCAGTTGCAGCAACTCAGCGAGATATTCTTCACATGCAAAAAGTGATGTTTCCCAGGAACATAACCTGCAAAAGGAAAAGCAAATATACACCTTATACGACAGTCTGAATTCATTCACACTAAGGATACAAAATTAATATTTCATTGAAATGTTGTCAGTTACATAGATCAGAAATCCATGATGAGAGCTGAAATACTAAAACCAAGGAATGTAATTTTGCAATTCAGCAATCCACTACAGAATGGGACAGTTAGTGCCCAGAGCTGCCCAAAGGCTGCAGGCATTTAGGTCAGTATAGCTGACAAAAAAATCCTCATGCTAGTAACAAAACATAACAGTAAAAACCTTTCCAAGCAGCAGACACCATGTTATCAAGAAGTGTTTCCTCCCCTTGCAACAGTCAAACTCCACTATTTCCAATTCCATGTTCTGTGGTAGCTCATTGTTTAACAAACATCCTAATGGATATCAAAGATTAACCAGAAGATACTACAAATAATTTCTTACAAGAAAGAAATAGTTATCAGTAACTCTTCTGGACTTGAGACTCTATTGCAGGTAACCTGAAAGTAAAAGGTATTTTGGAATCAGAGAATTTTTCTTTCTGGTAAACACATGCTTACACTGATTACTTTGCTAAGTAAAAGAACACCACTTCCTTCATGTAATTTTAACAGCAAGAGAACATGCAGTCAAAAGTGGTGGGAAGAAGGAACTGCTAATGGAAGTACACAGAATAAATACTGTGTGAATTGTGAATGAAAGAATCAGAAACTATGAAAATGCACTACTTCCATGAGTCTTAAGTGCCCACAGTTTGGGACACAGTGAAAAGATGGTTACAATTCATCAACCTCATGAAATGACAGGGTAGGAGAACAGTCACCTGGAAAGGACTACTGAAAACATCAAGCAGAGAAGATCCATTTTTACACAAGTCTATAAAAATACTTTTCCAATAACATGGAATTGTGTCTTACCCACCAAAGCAATACAATTAAGATACAAAAAAATGCAATGATGGTAGCACGATAAAAAAATTAGCTCAAAAATAAGATAGTTTTAATAAATCAGGACGAACGTAACCTTACTGCAGCCTCTCCATTTATACAGGGAGCTTATAAGAAAGACGAAGACTTTTTACCAGCGACTGTAGTGACAGGACAAGGGTCAATGGTTCTAAATTAAAAGAGGGTAGATTTAGACTGGATAGAAGGAAGAAATTCTTTACCGTGAGGGTGATGGTGAGACACTGAAACAAGTTGCCCAGAGAAGTTGTGGATGCCCCACCCTGCCAGTGTTCAAGGCTGAGTTGGATGGGGCTTTGAGTAACCTGATCTAGTGGAATGTGTCCCTGCCCAAGGCACGGAGACTGGACTAGATGATCTTTAAAAGTCCCTCCCAGCCCAAACTGTCTTGTTATTCTGTACCCTAGAGGTCATTGGCTGAAATACTCAGAATACAATGACACTTAATGTTTTTCTGTTCTTCTGTAGACAATACAGCTTTATGATAAATCTGTCATCAAAGGCTCATACGAATACTTCCATAACTTCAAAGATTGTATAGGCCAAGACTAGATAAATCCTATTATTTGTTTTTGGCTTCTGACAGCAGAATGTAAAGATACTCCTTCAGGATCTACAGTAAGTCAGAGCTGCTTTCTCACAGCCACTTCCAGGCTATTACATATTCCACTCCAGGTTTCACAGAGTTTTAAAAATTAAGTATTGTGTCACACTCTCCCTGAACCCCACCCAATTATTTGTAGTTCTCTTCTGCCTTTTCTCCTGGACCCTAAAAAGACCAGCTAAGATTAAGACATTTCTTCCCTTTTTTCAGCCAACTACTGTCTCACTACAGTAACACAGAAATTATCACTCCTAATAGTTCTTGACTTTCCCACTACCTGTAAGCATTTAAATCTCAAGCTCTAAGAAGATATATTGAGAAATATTTTCATTATGTCAGTCTCAGCAACAAGTATTGTCTCATTTTGTGACATACAACTGCTTATGTAGCTAATTTTTCTTTTTACATGGGTAACAATTACTCAGAGAATCAGGTGGAAAAACAAGAATGCAATCAATATATATCTTAGAAAACACACACCTAAAATTCAACCCTGCCGTTTTCCTTCTGTAATTACAGCAAACTCGTTATTAAAGACAGATGAGAATAATGCATCATAATGCTGAAGTGTAAACTAGATCATACCTTGTTTGTTTTTAACTTCTTTAATTTCTGGAAATTGAACTTGCTGTGGTACCAATGATGAGGGACTTTCACGACTGAGAAATGAAAGCCAGGAAGAACAAAGGTCCAGGAGTGGCCACTCACCTTCCACTACGGGAAATACTCTGTGCATGTTACACACCCACAATCTTGGACTATGATCATAAGTCAGCATTGCAATGCAAAGCAGAAAAATGAATTAAATGTCTACAATCCAGGAGAGCAGAAACTTTTTTTTGATTCCTTAAATCTTGTACTATTTGAACTCTCCACACAGTTACGAATCTGCAATTCTATCATGAATGTGTGCAACAATTAACTGATTGTTACCCTCTTATTAATCTGCTAAATGCAAGCAGCCTAGAGTTAGAGCACATTTTAGTAAAAACATTTTGGTGTACCTAATACAAAACACTTCACTGCTGGATAAAAGTTTATAACAAAAGGCCAACCCCTTGCCAGGTAGCAGAAAGCATAGCCAGCAGAATGACAGCACCATCTCACTTCTTAGGCTCAAATAATTTACCTCTTCCAGTTAATTACTAGTTAATACAATCAGGAAATAGAGCAATAGATGAAGCTACTCTTAATTTTTTTGCAGATTTTTTCATGTGCAGAAAAATAGTAAGGGAATTATTGATATATTACCTTAACAGGAGTAAAGTTTCAATACATCGAAACACTTCAAATACAAAAGCATATTTATGAATGTAATCATTTGTACTTAGTGGTTAAACTAAGTTTATAATATTAAATGTATAGAAAGAGAAGAGGTAAAACAAGGCTATGTAACTCAGCACCATTGTTATCATACACAAACACCCAGTGAAAATCTGAAATTGTATTTAATGTGAAAAGTGCTATTTTTGTGAATCACACACCCAAGAAACCCTTTCCTAGGCAAACAACTCTTGAAGGTCAAATCTGGTGCACAGCAGTAACACTGCATCTCTTCACCCAACATCCCAAAGGCTAAACTTAAAAAGGAGGGAGAAAGAGTTCATGAGTCCAATTTCTTAGTGCCCAGGCCGTGCACAACTGACAAGAGCAAGGTGAATTGCTACAGGTGAATGAAAACCTCATCATTAAGTCGTAACCTTTACATCAGTGGGATCTCGCACCTTGCAAAGTGCTGTTGGCAGGACTTCTGCACAAGTTGGTCTTGAACTGACCATCACCGTGTTTTTTTGCCCAAATAGATCAGACTTGTTGCAGACCTGCTTCAAGGAAAAGACCACCTGCCCAAGTTGCAACATTCCCTCTGTAGCTTTGGACCAGAGAACCCAGATTTCATTACAGCTTCAGGCCAACTATATTTACATGAAAAAAAATTACCCTGGAGTTTCCAGACAATATATATACACAGTGTGATGCAGCAATAGGACTGTTCAACACCATCCAATCTTTCAACGCTGCATTCAACTACTGCAATTAAAACAGTCAAACAAAACATAAGGAGGTAACACTTCTGCCAAAACTTTAGAACAGCCTAAAGGACTGAAGGAAATGTTATTCCCTCTTTTTCATGACTGGGGATACACATAATGACAAGTGTCATATGGTAGAAACACATTGTGTTAGAAAACAGTGGCTTTGTTTTCACTGATAATCTAGAAATAAAGAGTATTTTCTTAGATATCCCCTCTGAGGAAAATGATGTGTATGCTAGAAGAGGCCTTTAGGAAAATGCCAAAGTTAACCCTTTTATCTACAAAACATAATAAACCCCACCAGAGTTACAGCATCTCAAGCCATCTGCTGAAGTATTTAATTTTTATGTCCTAATACAACACAACTTTCAGCCTCACTGCTCCAAGGTCTATGCATCACATGCTGTTCTCCCACAACACCTTATTTCTGAATTACAGATTTCAAGCCAGTTTACTTCAATAATTACAGACAGAATTTGAACTTGTCAGCTTCTTGGCCCAGGAAGAACTTACAGGTCCAGAGCAAGGTTTCCCAACTGACCCAAGAGCCCAGACAGTAATTTTTTTAAGACACAGAGAGGAACAGATCCTAGACTTAGTAATTTCCAAGTATTTTATCTCCTGTCTAATTTCAGACATGAGGAGAACATTCTTGTCATGTCTAATAGCATGAGCTAAGGTGATCAGATTTAATCATACTAAAAACAAACACATTAGAGAAGAGAAGCAAGTTTCACTAATAAGCTATGGTGGAATGAATGTCATTAAAAAAAAGTTCAAATACCTTTAGTGTTATGAAGTTTCCAAAGTTTACAGGCATGCGTAAAAAGTCAGAATTTTATCTCTGTACACTGCCTCAAATTCATTTTCTAAAACTGAATGCAAGTTTCTCAGTAACAAAAATAGAGGACTAGTTCATTTGGACAGTGGGTGCAGGTTGGTATCTTTTGTAAAAACTGGGGCAGTGAACCATGTTCACTTTAATGGCTGCTAAAAGCAAAATATCAGCCTTCTGTGCTGAAAGAATAAAGCATAACGAACGTTTAATCTTTGGCTTCAAAAGACAAGAAAAAGGACTAAGTTTAATACAGTCACACCCTTAAAAATACAGCATGAAATTCCTCTTGCCAAACTTTTTCCTCCCCATTTTTTCAGCCTGACTCCTCTAACTTACTCTATCCTGCTCTCCTGTTGCTGTATTTCAGCAAGTCTGATCAAGAAATTCAACAGATGCTCTTGTGTTCAACAAACAGCAACACTCAATAAGGTTCCCAACCAGTTCTACTCCCCTCAAAATCTCTGCTACCACTACACTGAGCCAAGGCAACTATTCAGGTGATCCAAAATACTCAACATTGATTGAATGCTATATGACACAAGCATACAAGTATTTTCAAAAAACTAAAACAGAAGCACATTAAATAAAACCTTTGGTCTAGCACAAACTGTTTGCTTGTTCTTGTATTACTTTAAAAACAACTTAAGATACTGAATGTTACTTTATACTCTATGTCACATAACTTTCAAAATGGCTATAGTTAAGTATACTTAAGTATAACCATATCAAAATACTTGGTACGTTTTTGCCTTAAAATACACATCCAAAGGCAGATTTATTGTCTTCAGCTTCAGGCTTGAAACAAAACATACCAAAAAATAAAACAAATCCCTTTCCTCTCTTACCAAACAGGGACAGTTTCACAGATAGGATATTGCCAATCACCCATACTACAAAACAGCCTTAAGATTCCTCTTGAAGTCATGCAAATACACACCTTTTAAAAAGGCATTGCAATGTACAGAGCTAAGAACAATACACCTCCCTCTGCTGCTAGTTAGCCTATAAGATACAATCTACACAATTAATTAGATGTAAGCACTGCGAGATGCATATGTAAGTATATACTTGTATACTTATATAAGTAGATACTTACAAAAGTATAAATATTTAAGTATAAGGTGGAGAGAGATTTGAAAACTGTTTGCTTTCACCTTTTACTTCTTTGTCTTCACAATGTATAAGCTATTTCCTGGAAATTTTTTCCAGGTTAAAAAATTGTCTCTTGACTCCTGAAGGAAGCAATCTCCATTCCAGCACACAACTGTTTGATGCAGCAGAAAGAGACACAAGATGTAATTCTATTCTGTCCCTATAATCACTTGCACTCACAATTTATGATTTCAAAGACACTTTTCATATCTATGTACCTGCCAATTAATTTTGTGTTTACTTGACTCCAGCTGAGGTTACCATTATGAGCTCAAAATTGTAACACAGCCGTTGTTGGGCCATGGTCCTGCATGCAACATTATTTAGCACTCACATTTCTGTCCAGAAGTATTTTAGGTCACTAACTATAAATAAAATAATATAAACTAGACAGACAGGTTATGCATGTGACACAATCCTTAAAGCAAGACAGTGTAATGTCCTTACACTTCACATGCTGCAAATGTGTAATTAATCAACATCTGGAGAATCTGTCTATAGCAGACATTTTCACTGTGCCCCAGCAAAACGATACAACTACTGTAAAAAAATTGTTATTCTAGAAATCACATCAGTACCAGAAGAGAAATATTAGAATCTTTTCTCCCTTTTCAATAAAGATATTTAAGAGACAAATTATGAAAATTACAATGTTCAGTTCCTCTGTATTATTACAAAATACTGATTTACATGTAGTGTGAAAAGCTTTAACTCATTTTATTTTCAAGAAAGTTAAATTCAGTTCATTATGAGAAAAAGGCAGAGATGTATGCATGCATACACTCCTCCCTTCCAGAAGTTGTCTTTGGGTGATAAAAACATTCTGTGCAGCAGCAAAAAAAAAAAAGGTAGAAGCAAGTACATTTAATTTGTCAGTAATTTAAGACCAAGTCATGTAAATTTGTGTAAATTTTGAGCAGTTACTACGGTACCTCCCAAAAGACAACTTAATTTAGGGCTCCAGTGTTCTCCCCACACCCTCTCCTGTATGTGTTATAGCTCTGATCAATGGTATCTAAGGCACTATAAGGAACACACTCCTACATTACTTCATGTGCCAATGATATAGTTGCCAGCTGAAAAAAACAAAACAAAAGCCTGGACATGTTTTTCACAGCTAGTAAGACACTTAAATTCACTTTTATTTTCAAATTTAAACATAATATATGGAAGCAACTTGGAATCACAGTTTCCTCACTTGTATTATTTACTTAAACTATGCATGATTATGTTCACTAAAAGCCTTTTTAAATGGCATGGTTTTAATCTGCATGCCTGACTACAAGGATTTTTCCAAAACATCAATTACTATTCCTCAGAAGAGCATCAAGAAACTCACAAGTTTTTCACTTCTCTTTGCCTACTCTCTTATTATTCCAGACAATTTCTTCCTTTATTTCTTCCTTTATCCTTGTCTTCCTTGACCAAACAATTCCTGCAGCTTTTGACAGCTATCTCACTGCAGTAATGCAACAGCTAAAAAACACACCAAAACAAAACACACCAAAACCCAACATGTACATGCTGCCTCACAAACAAAGGCTGTAGACAAGGTTTGCTGTTGTATTCTATAAAAGAAAACTCTCCCTTCTGCAATTGCCACCAAAGTAAACTTTGGTCAGTATTAACAATCCCTTCAGCTTTAAAAGTTTCACAGTAGTCTTACCACATGAACTTTGAAAACAGGGTAAGGGACTACATACTTAACTATACAGACAAAACTTTTCAAGTTTTGTTTAGCCATCTTTAAGAGAGCTCACTTTGTCATTGATGAAGTAATCATTACGTATAAAGTTTTTAGATTATTCCTACACTGAAATGTCCTTTCTAACCTAAGGGTTCCCATATTCCTGTGCTACAAACAGGATGCAGGCCCTGCAGTGTTTTTTAACTGAGCCTGCAGTAATAAGCTTCACACCTTCTTAAAACAATGATCATGCTCAGTTTTTACACCTCAGAAAAAGGAAAGCTGCAAATTAGGAAAAGAACAACACCATGCAAAGAGAATCAAGTCACGACATGAGTGCACTGAAGAGAAGGAAGAAAGGTTTACATAAGTTTACTGGGGTTGTGTGGCCAGGTTTTGGTAGCAGAGGGACTTCTGTGAGAAGCTGCCAGAAGGTTCTTCCATGTCTCACAGTGCCAATGCCAGCCAGTTCCAGGACTGATCCTCCACTGGTCAAAGCCAAGCCAATCAGAGATGGCAGTAACACCTCTGGGATAACATATTTAAGAAGTATATGCACTCAGAGTAAGAATACATGAGAGTAACAACTCTGCAGACACCAAGGTCAGTGGAGAAGGAGAGGAAGGACGTGCTCCAGCTGCTGGAGCAGAGGTTCCCTGCAGCCCATGGGTACAGCCCATGGTGAGGCAGCTGTACCCCTGAAGCCCACGGAGGAGTGCATAGATCCTGCAGCCCTTGGCGGAGCCCCACACAGGAGCAGATGGATGCCTGGAGGCTGTAACCCCATAGGAATTCCATACTGGAGCAGCCTCCTGGCAGAGACCTGTGGACCCATGTAGAGAGGAGCTCCTGCTGGAGTAGGTTTCCTGGTAGGACTTGTGACCCTGTGGATGACATGTTGGAGCAGGCTGTGCCTGAAGGACTGCACCCCATGGAAAGGGACTCGTGCTGGAACAGTTTGTGAAGCACTGTAGTCCATGGCAAGGAGTTATGATGGAGAAGTCTGTGGAGAACTGTCTGCTGTGGGAGGGATCTCACATCTGAGCAGATGAAGGACTCCTCTCCCTGAGCTGTGGCAGAAACAGCCTATGGTGAACTGATCATAAGCCCCATTCTCCGTCTCCTTGTGCTGCCTGGGGGGAGGAGGTAGAGCCCAGGAAGGAGGGAGGGGTGGGGGGAAAGTGTTTTCAGGATTTGTTTTATTTCACAAACCTCTGATTTCGATCAGTAATAAATTCAATTAATTTGCCCAAGTCTAGTCTGTTTTGCCAGTCATAGTAATCGATGACAGATCTGTCCCTGTCCTTGTTTCAACTCATGAGCTTTTTTCATTGTATTTTCCCTCCCCCCTTCACTTGTGGAGGGGAGCGATGGAGTGGCTTTGGTGGGTGCCTGGCACACAGCCAGGGTCAAACCACCACAATAAAACAAAGCACCTTGAGTATTCCCATTCTCTCTCTGGCTCAAATCATATATATGATACAACGTGCATAAAAACCCAAATGAAACAAGCAAACAGAAAAACAAACAAAGCCCCACAAAACCCAAATAAGCATAAGCCCTGAAGGACAATGCACATGAAGATACTTCTTGAATCAGTCAGGAAGATGCAGAAAAGGAAAATGAAGGAGGACAAGCCATGAAAACTCAAATCTAGATACCCAACATGACAAGCAGAAGACAGAATAATAAACCTTGTTTT
>VYXB01003353.1:169844-196157 GCA_013397135.1 Pachyramphus minor | reverse complement strand
GCCATGGCGGCGCGCGCCGCCTCCCGGCGGCCCCTGCGCGGCCCCCACCGCCCCTCAGGGAGGCGGGATGGGCCCGGCCGGCAGCGGTTCGGTTCGAGAGACGTGGGGGAAAAAAACACAAACAAACGCGTCATTTTAATTATCCTTCTAACGCTACAGTACGCGACCGCGGCAAAGAGCTCTGGGCTGAGTGCCATTTCCACCCGCCACGGTGTTGCAAAATGTGGAGTAGGTGGAGATGNATAAACAAAATTATCTATATGTCTGTCACAATCCTAAATCAGGATATTCTTTGATGCAGGATGTTTGCATACTTTCAAGCCTAATCAGCAAGAAAGGAGACAGAGCCCGTGTAGGAACGGGCAGCACCCAGCATCCCCTTGGCAAGGACATCCCGGAACTATCAGGCTTTAAGGATGCAGTAAATCAGGATGTTGTTTATAGAATCATAGAATAGCCTGAGTTGGAAGGGACCTGTCAGGATCATCGATCCCAACTCCTGTCCCTGCGTAGGACATCCCAATAATCACACCCTGTGCCTGGAAGGAAAATGCTTCTCAAACTCGGACAGGCTTGCTGCTGTGACCACTCCCTTTGGGAATCTGTTCCACTGACCAACAACCCTCCGGGTGAGGAACCTTTTCCGGATATCCAGTCTAAACCTGACTCAGCTTCATGCCATTTCCTCGAGTCCTGTCACTGGTCACAGGAGTGAAGAGATCAATACCTGTCCCTCCACTCCCCCTCATGAGGATGCTGAAGACCACAAAGACCCTCAGTCTCCTCCAGGCTGAACAGACCAAGTGACCTCAGCTGCTCCTCATATGGCTTCCCCTCCAGACCCTTCACCATCCTTCCAGTCTTTCTTTGGACACTCTCTAATAGCTTATTGCCTTTTTTATAGTTGGTGCCCAAAACTGCACACAGCCCTCAAGGTGAGAACAGATAGCAGTCAACACCCCTTAATCAAGGACATTCAGGAACTAACAAGCTTTAAGGATGTGGTAAATGAAGGTGTTGTTGTGTGTCTATGTATACCTTGCTAACTTGGCAAAATACTCAAGGTGCATACATCCTAGAGCTGAACTATTTTCATTATAATACTGGAAATCATGTGTACAGGTCAAAAAGAGCCCTGTTGAGGTGAAGACCCTTCCCCCGAGAAGTGTAGAAGTTAGCTGGGGCTACAAAACTTGTATAGAAATTACTAACCAATCATAATAGGGGGGCTGTGCTTAGAAAGCTACTAATTCTGAGTTTCCGTGTATAAATAATGGCATGGAAATTCCAGTTGGAAAAAAAAAATCTCTCCAGCCCACTTAGACATGTGCTTCAGGACAAGGGTATGTCATACAGAACAGAGGTCTTGCAGGTTCCCCATATGCTGCTCCTGGGGCAACTCCTTGGTCAGTGTGCATCCATGAGAATGCCTGCCACTTCTTGCATTAGGAAAATGAAATCTGCAGGAAAACATGACAGAGCTCCTATGGGAAGTGCACAGATATTCCACCAGCAGGTCTCTTCTAGCATGTGATGGCTTCAGGCAGTTCTCAGCTACTGTCTTCCTCCCCTTTCTATTTCTTCTCTCACTAAGTTAACACAAATCTGGCTGTGCACAATAACAGAGAGTAATCTTTGTAAATAAGACCATATATAGATAGTACAGGGATGTGGGGATTTCTTCCCTCTGTGTTGATAGTATCAGAACTGGATATGGATCAAAACTAACTTTATGGAGTTACAAGTATGTAAATACAAACCTGGCACAAACTTCTTTCCCTACATTAATCTACCTCTTATATTTTAAGCCTCCCTACCACACAACAGAAATACCAGAAATACTTTTGCAAAGTGGGCAATGCAAGCCTGATGGCCAATTCAGAGGAAAACACAGTAGGTTCAGCTGGGTAAATGAAGAGAAATGCCAGTTCTGGCCCTATAACTACAGAAAACTAACCGGTTGTAGCAGAGCAGACCAAGAATGATAGTAGCACATTTCTATGAGGAGTAAGATCTCAAGAAAGCTCATACAGTTTTTTCTCTCTCACTGATGTTGTTGCCCGTAATAAGGACACAGACCAACCGAGTGTCAGTCTATGCGGTGCTTTATTCAGGGCCCGGAGTCCTGTGGACTATCGTCCCAAAGACAGGAGCTCGCCGGACCATATTTTGAGCGCATCTTTTATACCATTTTACAAGTAAGGTTACATGATTGGTTTTGCACATCACAGAAGACATCGTAGTTAAACATAAACTTACATATTGTATTCAACTATTAATCCATTTACCTGAATGCTAATCCATTTACCTCACTGTAAACATTATGTAAATAAAAAATAAACCCACCACCAGATTACATCCTATCTCTAGTTACAGATTTTCTTGTCCCTGGTTTTTGATTATTGTTTCTTCTTGGTCAACACAGCCTTAAAGTCTAACCAGTCTCAACTTAATTCTGACAAGTCCTGGCTTGTTTCTGGCCAGGCCTTTTCAGGCCTATGCTGTCAGACAAGCCTTGGCTTATACTGCAACAATGTGAGGCCTGAGGCAGACAGTAACCAAGAGCACAGGTTGCTGGTACAGCCATAGCAGTAAATAATCAGGCATAGAACAACATTTATCAGACTTTTCCATCATTATTTACTGATGCTGGTTCTGTTTCTGTGCTGAAATTGTTGCATGTGATGTAATGAACATAAAACTGGGCTGCTCAAGATCAGTCCTTCAGGAATTGGCATTGCAGATTCCAGCAAGTGCTGCATGTCGTTTTCTCAGCAAGCACAGTAATGAAGTAATGAAGTTCTGCAAACAACTGAAAAATAGTCATTACCTTTGGGATGTTGCTTGTTTTCTGAGTAACACTGAAGGAGAAGTATTATGAGGCAAATTCCAAATAAATATGCATCCCTGTAAAAGTGTTAGCTTTTTTTTATTAAGCTTTATGCAAAATAAGGTCACAATGTCATTAGCAGAACTCCTAAAATAGTTCTTTTTAGATTTTAAGCTGTTGCTGCACACTCTACTAACAAGGCAAAATTCCAGATATGCTTTTTTCAAGCACAGGCTTTCTGCCTGTAGTTCAGCAGAGGTTGTAGCAACTTACACAGAGAATCTGCTTTCTACCCCTCTGAGCTTTCTGCAGCAGCGGGAGTGGTGGAAATAACCAGACCCTCACTCAGCCTCCAGCAAGTGACGGGTGGGGTTTTATGAACCCCATGGTGATGGGGAAGAGGACTTCTGGAATGGGTGAGACATAGGGTAGGATGCTGAACTCACCATGGACTGGCTCTTGTGAACAGGTAGTACAGTGAGGACCAACTCTCCTCCTTCTTCGTGGTCTCACTTTTCCTTGGTCCTTTCCTTGAGGCCCATGTTTTTGCAGAGCTGCTGGTACCTCCAGGAGAGTGTTTGCAGGGCAGGATGTATGAAAGGGCAGCAGTGACACGGCGCAACACATCCAGGCCCCCAGCCCTACTCTGCACCTTAGGGGCAAGGCCAGCAGTGTCCCAGGTGCTGTGTCACTCACCCCACCTGCCCAGAGAGGCCCCTGCCCTGAAGAAGGGAGGATGGAAGTTTGTCTCAAGGACTGGCACCAGTGTAACCTCGCACAATGTGTTCTCCGGGGTGGTGGGCACTGTGACAGAGACCCTCAGTAAAAAGGGGAAGTGTTCTGGGCAACCTGGCGTTTGTGGTGGAACGAACAGCAAATTAAGCTTTAGTGGGACCTCGAGAGCACTGGTCTGGGACACATGCAAAAGCAGCTGCCTTCACCTCAGTCTCCTACAGCCCTGCAGCAACGTGCTTTTTTGGAGCTAGCAAACCCTATGTTACACTGTTACAGAATGATCAGCATGAACATTTAATCTAAACTCTTTTAAGAGATTATTTGAAGATCATTTTGTTTCACAAAGGTCCTAGCACAGACCAATCTTTTAGATTACAGCATTCCTTTTAAATTTTTAATCTCAAGCATTTAAATTTTAAATTTCTCCCTATTTCATGGTAAAAACAACTAGGAAAGCCTGATAGATATTTACATTTACTAGCAGGTTTGATGTTTCGAAACATTTCTAAAATCTGTGTGCACACATAAACAAAATAATCATAGAAACCAGAACAGTGACCACATCCCCCTGGCAGTGATATACCACTACTTCCTCGAGAACACAGTGGTGATACCATTTCTGTTCAAGGCTTAGAGGTCACCCTTGGCTAAGCTTATACCCAAACTACAGATAAAAATGTCTTAGTACTCACCATTCAAACTCTCCTTTAAATTCAGAGCTGGGTCTGTGTCCTCTGACTCAGTATCTTCTCTATGTGTTATGTGCAATGAATAACTGTGTATTACATTAACAGATCCTAATGCCAGCTAATCTCTAGGCTAACGATCTGCCCACACAGAACACACCCTTGCTACCCCACATACCTCCCTGTACCAGTCCTCTGATGCCTTAGAATTTTTTAGATTTGTAGCAAATGTGGATTTTTAGTACAGCTGTAAAGTTCCTCACGCAAAACCAAAACCGCCTTTAGCCCTGGAAACAACATGACTTAGAGCACTGTTTTTCTCAGTGCTCACTTTTGTTCTGACAATGAGTAAGTCAGCTGTGTGTGTGAACTACACTGTGACCATTTTATATGCTGTGAACTATCACTTTAAAAGCACAAACCAACCAAGGCTGGATTTAAACCAGCAGCTATGAGGTACATCAGACCTCACTGCCAACTGCATAGGGCAGTAAAGAGTCTTTCACATATAATTAAAATTTTCCTGCAAGTTTCAGCAACTCTCACATGGTTTATAAACAGGGCTCCTCACAGCCCTGGGCCACATCACACACCGTGCGCTGCCATTGCCGCATTCCCTCTGTACACACAGCTGGCAGAGAGAAGCCAGGCTAATGAAGGGTTTGCTGGCTCACTCATTTGGGCTGGGGGAAGAGGGTGGTAACAGCAGCATGTAACTCTGCATGAACTCTGAAGACTCACCTTATGTGATGTGCCTGTCTGCACATCATTTCCAATTGCATTTGACACCGCTGTAGAGGTCTCAGAAACAGACTTCCTGTACATCTTGTATATATCATGACCCAGATAAAGTGGATTGACTCAGACTAGTGTCCCTCTTTCCAAAAATAACCATAAACAGCATTCTTCATCAACTGCAGAGCAGCAGGTTAATTGACAGGCGTAGTGCTCTATCATACACACCACTTCTGTGGACAAACCTCATGCCATACTTAATGTTTGAGGGACCACAAAGCGTTCACACAACACAGGAGCTGGAAGAAGCTGGCATGGAGAATTATTGAATCATTATGATAGGAAGTTGAGGACAGACACACCACAAACATAATATATCCTTAGCTCTATCATTCAAGGAAGCTAGCTGAGAAAGTCCACAAGAGAAGTTAAATACATTGAGAAGTACATGTAAGGCACCCAAACAGGCTTTTGCACTCAGTGTGTGCACAGATATGCTCTCATAGTTATTCCAATGCACTACAAAACCTGGACCACTACACTCCAGTGTTTTTTCAAGTCATAATCAGGCCCATTCCTTCAACAAGATAAGAAAATCTACTGAATCTCTTGAGTTGCTTTAATTTGTTGATTGCCATCAACTTTCACATACATAGTATGAGACATGGCAACAACAGATAAATGTTGAGGAACTGGGCAGAAGTTGCATCCAGTATACAAAAATTCTAGGAATTTGCTCATGCAGGGGAAAGTATATAAGCAAAACCCAGGACTCCCATGAAGAACTGGATCAAAACACCCAAACAAAACAAACCCCAAAGCAAATTAAGCACCAGTTGGTGTGGAAAAACAAAACTATCTGTTGTGGACAGAGAATTCAGGACTAAACTGGCAACATTCTTCATTACTTCAGGAATGTCTTCTGTTCTTAATTTAATTCCACGGGGTACATTAAGCATGATATATCAAAGGCTTTTTGGATTACCAGGCTCATGAATGAATAAGTGTTTCCATATGCATTTTCAGGGGTAAGAAAAGTCTATCTATGGGATGATTCAACTGTAGTTCTGTCTTGTGGGACTAAAATATTATTTCAAGTAAATTGCAACTAAAAGCTGTCCTCAAACAAGGAAAACCTGTAATTATTTTTTCTAAACCTAAGGAAAATAATTTTTTTGCTTCCAGAGAAGTAGCATCACTGGCTGGATTAAGATAGTAATTTAATGTAGAATCACCCTCCACCTGAACAGAACATATTTGCTTTGAAGTAATGGCTCATAATGACTGATTACAGCTCTTAAGATGCATTAAAAATCTCAAGGCAATTTCATACAAGGTAATTCCAAAGAGGGTAAGATTTCATGCCTTCAAAACAAGGATACATTAAATACTGATTTGCAGTATGACTAATTTTTTTTTTTTAAGCACAGGAATGTGCAAATGTTACTGTTCAAAGGAAAGGCAGGTGGGCTCACTGATGTGTATCCTTTCATCCATTTGCAAGTTGGTCACAGCACCAGCTGATCAGAAGAGTCACTGCATTTACTTACCCCTGTCAGAGCAGAAAACCTTCCCAGAGGAGACAGCCTACAAGAGAGTTCAGATTCCTCCCATGGGAATAAGAGAACCCAAGAAGGATGCTGCTTATGAAACTGCAGGATGGAAAAGGTTAAAGGTAGTGGGCACACTTGTGGATATGATCATTCTAAAATACATGTATCTCCAAATACATATTATGTCACAGCCTAAATTGCAAGAGACACTAGAGACTTTCAGATCTTTTCTGAAGGCTCAAATGCTTCCATTAATTTTTCATACACTCTTGCTGGCTGCATGGGAACAATTCTAGGTGAACAGAAAGTAATTCTGATAAATCTCCCATAAAGCAAACCAATAGCAGCAAAATGTTTAATGCCTGTAATTTATTGTATACATACTCTGCAAAACTTATATGCATTTGGTGTGTGCAAAAGTATACACTTCTTTGACAGCACCAGAAAGCAGTTAAGCTATGTACCAGTTTTTAACCTGATTTGTCACATTGTGTAAAAAGACATTGTGCACACATGATATCCCCAAAGGAATAAATCATTGGCTAACACTAGAAGCACCCTTATTTACACACTAACACTTTAATATTGCATCACACCCACTCACCAAAATAAATAGAAGTACATTCATCACAATTTAAACACCAGTCTCTCCATATATTTATTTTCTTTGACATGTTTTGGTCTCCAGAAATATGCTATATCTAGAAATATGCATCAGCTACTAGATCATGTTACAAAATGCAAAAAAAAATAGAAAATTAGTTTTCCTGGACAATATTTTGGGCTTTACACAAAAATAAATCCAGATTTCAATAGAGATCTCATATACTTCTTGAAAGATTTTTATTTTAAAGCACAGCACAGAGTTGCACACTAAGGCTTCCTGTGATATGCAAAACCCTGGCCTCCAAAAGACGTTGCTGTAAAGTGAAATACAGCTCAAGTGTAAATACAAGACATTTTCAAAAAGTAGTCATCAGTAGAAAGTGCCCTTCATTTGATTTAGCATTAGCAGTAAAGAAGTAGCTACCTTAATTGTGCAATCAAAGCCAGACCTGGAAGGGTTTTATGAAAAGTATGTCATTTCACACTCTCAAGTTTAAGGATATAGAATCTGAGATAGCAGAAACCAACCAACCTTTTTATATTCCTACATTCATTACTTTTTTTGACACAATTTAGTAAAAAAGGCACATTGTCAAACAGTGAATTAAAAATCTAAAAACCAAACCAGAATTTCCTTAAATAGAGTTAAATCATTAGCTGAACATTTGATCCCAATAAACCAATAAAAGCATTCTTCCAGTTTTTCTTCACCTCAAATTCAGATGCACTGTGGACAAGTACTGAAATACTGTTATTAGATGAATACTATTAATCTGGCAAACAGTAAACATGTTTTTGGATACAAGGTCAGGAATTAAAAAACAAATTTAGTTCCTTCCTAGCTGATTTACAAATATGCAACAAACGCAAGCACATTAAAAGCCAAACATTTGTACAAAATATGAAATCCATTAGCATTCCATGCCAATTATGAGAAAGTACTTGATCATAAAATTACAAACGTGTCCTTGAATAATTTTTCATATGAAACAGACAAAATCTAAGCAATGATCACTGTGTGAAGAGACAGTTATACAGTGTCTTAGGGAGGCTAGCAGAGTACATTCTAGTTACCACCTAAATGACAAAGTGCTTTACAGATTAAGAAGTTTAACTGATCTTGCATGGTTAAATAATCAGAAAGTGGTGAAATAATCAGGTTTTATTTAGTCTGTATTTGTCTGAAATGCAGATTTCATTCCCAACTGAACCAATTTCAAATTAATATATTTCTTTTGCTTCATAAAAGACTTTTTTCCCCAACCAGGCAGGAAGTTGCTTACAGATATAGCTCTCTGGGTTGACAAACCTAGAGCCTTTTCCAGCTGAAAAGAACTAAGAAGTAAAAATCCAGAACTTCATCATGGTCCCAATCAATGTTAATTGTCTTGAATGGGTAATTCTAGAAACCAGGAAATTTCAGATGGTCCCAATGCAGCAGAGAATACAACACACTTCTAGACAAACACTATCGTGCATGGTCTCAAGTGCACACACTGAGAAACGGTTTTTGTTAGTTAATAAAGTTAAAACTACAGAGAAGCAACAACGGTATCTTCATCTGGGCTCCCTGTCAGCTAATACTGAATTAATTTATAGAATCTATACCATTAACTTACTCACATTAGTGTTTTACTGAGGCAGCGAAATGTTATGCCATTGACAGAACACATCTTAAAAAGGCAAATCTGTTTTTTCTTACATTAAAAGTCAGATGTTTAAACTTGAGCAGCTTCCAAGGCTGTTCTTTACAGGTTGCTATCTGAACTGCTTTCTAGAAGCAGCACTATTAAGAATAGGCCCAATAGGAAAGGTTCCTTTGTTGTTTTTCCACAACCTAAGTTTTCCTTTTTACCCCCCCAACTAACACCCAAAGCCCTTTCTGTACTTTTCCAAATACTTCTATCATTAAAGCATAATGTCCTGAAGCAGTTGAAGACAGATACTACCAATGGAGTTCTAGGGCTTGAGGCAAAGCTGAGCAGTGACTCTGGCGAACTTTGAAGGGCAACTTGGAGAAATCAAAGTAGATGCAACACCAGAGCTGAGCTTCAGACTCTCAGTCCTTCAGACTTACACAACCCCGTGCTGATTGTAAACAAATTCAGTTACTGAAACAAACAGTCTTTAAGTGCATAGTTAGAAACAATGTGCAAATATGGGCATTAAGGTAAGTAACTGAACTAACTCTCCTGCTATACATAATACAGGTTTTTGGCTTGATGAAATCAATCACAAGTATTAACATGAAGTTGTTAATATCGAAGAGCTGCAAATGCATTCTAACCAAACTTAATTCTGACGTGCTTCCTAAACAGTTAAGCTAATTAGATAGGGACTGCTTCACATTTTAAATAATTTAACACATCGGATGTTTAATGCAAGAAAAAACCTCATTTGTAAAAGCAGCAGAAGCTGTTAAACAAATGTGAATATCTACAGGGCAGAAAAAGAATTCCCAAGCATATGCCTTGAGCCCAAACGCACAAGTTACATACAAACACTAAGAATTCCTGTTTTCAGGGTGTGTGTTTCTCATACTGAATTAGACTGGCATTGGAATTCCAGACACAGCAAAAGCCAACAATCTTTTGGCCATACACATAACTGTACAGTTTGCAAATGACATGCACTTTTCTCTTTAGAAATAAAGAGGTTCAAATTATTTTAATGGGTCCTCAAATCAGAAGATATGCAGCACTTTATTGCCTTAAACATCTGTGGGCTGTGGCTGAATTTACACCCAAGCTGCTGCTGTGCAGAAGATGACATTTCAATACTTTGAGGTTTGTGTTAGGAGACCAAGTAGGATATAAAGCAATTTCTCTAATTCAAGAAATATCAGGGAACAAGAACGCTATTCCATTCTTTCAAGTGAATGCAAAATTGGTTTACTGGTATGTGGCCCACACAGTTCCATGTCAGTGCATAGTTAGTCAATATTTCTGCTGGCATTTTGAACTGGTTTAATCAATGGAAACATCTATTAATTTTATTCCATTTAATATGCATTAGTGCATTATTCTTCATAAAAAAACAACCCTGGCAAGTATTAAAAATAAATATCTTATTTAGGTCAAACTAAAGCCTTGCTTTTCAGTACTTTAATCCCTTTAAATATTCTTTTGCCCTCTAACAAGCAAATGGAAACTGAAGTAGAGTAAGAGATGTACAGAGGCAGAGGGTAGCAGAAACACGAACAAAGTCAACACCATAAGTTAACGTGTTCTCAGCTTCTTGGACTGTCTCTTGCGTTTCAATTCTTCTTCTTCCCGTCTCAGTTCCTCGAGGTCTTCCTGAACACCGAGTCTCAAGCTGCCAAATAAGATTAAATCTTTTACACTGCTGCTCAAGACACATGGAGTTTTACTTTCACCCCTCCTTCAAGAAAAGCAATCCTAAAAATACTGATTTGAACAATAATTTTAGAAGACACATTTTAAATAATTATCAAGATTTCATCATTAGATTAGAGTCAAATATTTTGAGGGGAAAAAAATATTTAAAACTTCTGTTAAAAAATAAAGATTGTATAAAAAAACCCCAGACACATAAGGCCTTTTTTTCCTCCCAAAAAGCAGCTGCTGAAACACATCCATCCATTCTTGCCAATGTAACATCAGACAAGTCATGACAGGACCGATGCTCATGAGTTTCTGAGAGCCACCTAAACTTCTTACACTGGCAAGGGAGAGAATGGGTTTGTCAAACAATAGAGAAGTAAAAGATTCTGTTGCAACTTCCTGGTTTGAGGCACCATACCCAGATAGCTACAAACTCCACCCTCAGCCCATCTGACTCTGGTGAACAGGCCCATGGAAGAGATACTGATAATACAGCATGGTCTACCCACCTCCCTGAATTCAGGAAACCTCAGTCAGCCAGATTAAGGACAGAAACAAACACAACAAGGATCTATGTGATAAAACTGGCTTGATTTTTTTTTTTTCAATTCAGCTTACAGCAACTATAATTTAAGTGGACTTGCTTGGTTTGAAGTTCCTCATTTCAAGAGGCACAGTGCTTTTAAACAAGCGTTCAGTGAAAAACAGCTGAGCATGAAAAAGGGTAAAACTGAGCTTAACTAAAGTTTCTTATCTCCACTACCTTTATGCTGCATGTGTAGTTAAAAGTGAGTCAGGAATTGAACTCTGCAAAAACTCACTCTGGGTTTTCAATAGATGTTTTGGTTAACAGCAATATTACTTAGAATTCCAGTTACTTCCCCAACTCCATTTAACAGACTATAGACTTGCATGTGCTGCAGCTATTCCTCAGGAACAAGGAGGAATAACAACACTAACTTAAAAAAGATGCAAGTTTCTAATGCTCAAGGCAGCTTCTGAATAACAATCTAAAAATTTCAGTACAATAAAAGAATTTGGTATCTCCATGGATTCCTATATCTATTAAAAAAACTCCTATAACCTGCACAAATCTTATCTCACAAGCCATTAAAAACCAAACCAGTTTTTAACATAGGAATTGTGCAGGCCCAGAGGCCAAAACCAATATGAAATACTAAGCAATAAACTTCCCAATTTCTATCCAAGTTTAAATCCATGCATACCTCCTAGCTTCTTCTTTCTGTTGCTCTCTCCAGCTGCTCTCCATATAACGTAAGGCATAGTCGCTTTCATCTTTGTACCTGGAAATGAAATATTAGTTTTCAGAACACTAAAAAAACCGACAGTGTACGGTTAATGAATTCACATCCCTTCCTAGAAAGAACCATCACTTGCCTGCAGATTTTAAGGCTTTAAAAGAATGTAAGTTACAAGCTCTGAAAATGTCCCAGTCAAATTTTATTGCTCCCTAGAAGAGCATTGCAGGCAGTGTGAAAATTCAAGGTCTCTTCTGCATATAAGCAGCAGTAGTGCTTGCTAAATTTCTGCAATGCAACACAACAATTTCTGGATACCTGCATTTTCCCTATTTCTAAAGCATTTTTATTTGTAGAACTAGATTAATTTCCATTGTTCTACTGCTTGTTCTGCAGTATCTGAGAATGGTCATTTTTCTTACCTTTTCCGGTCATAGCCAAATATTTCCCGAATATGTTTTGATATTTCTTCTTGGGGTTCCCCTTCATCTTCAATGAAGTCATCCATTTCAGAGTCATATTCGTCATCATCATCATCTTCTATTTGCCTCTTGTAACTAATTGGTGGTCTTCCAAGACCTAAATGACAGGAGAGCAGGAAAAATCATTTATAACATGAACATTACCGTAATTTAACAGTACTCCTACACCTTGGCCATAGCCATTTTACAGCTTTGGGCTTCAAGGCAGAAAACTTCTGTCTCAAGTTAACTAGCAATTCTCAGAAGCTCAGTGAAAGGAAATACTTCCTCTAAGTTGTGCTAGAGAAGATTACATATCAGTATCACCAACAGCATCCTGAGGAAACCACCCAGCAGATGTCTTCTTTGTTCAGGGTTTTCTAGGCATGTATTCACTATACTCCACTCTGCTTGTTCCCGATCAGAAACAAATTTTTAGAACTGCTTGTTACTGATAAGGTGAACTTGCCAAAACACTGAAATGTAAAACCACAAAGCCTGTGACTGATTTTTCATGTACCCCTTCAAGCATCTGTTATTTCTGACACTGTGAAAAATCTTATAGACTAAGTATTATTAAGTGATGCTGGAAGTGAATCCTTCAATTTTTTCCCTTCTAACAGCATTCATATACCAACATCCATCACAGGCTGCTGAGTTTTCTTCCATGTAATGCTTCATATCACCTGTATTTCAAGAGTTATGAGCATAGGCAAGCAGAAAAAAAGACATTCGACTGTTAAAAGTAACCTTTAAAAGGCAAATGTGGTATTTTGTCCAAGTCTCCCTAACTGCGTCTATAAATAGTCAAAAGACTCTCAGTGACCTCAACTCAGACATGTATAAAGTGTTACAAACAACTAAGTGAATGTCCTTATTTTGGCAGGAATAGAGTTAATTTTCTTCCTTGGTAGCAGTGCAGTGCTTTGTTTTGAGTATGAGAAATGTGGATAGCACACAGTGATAATTTAGTAGCTGCTAAATAGCACTTTTTCTTAGTGAAGGACTTTTCAGTTTCCCATGCTCTGCCAGTAAGCAGGTACACACAGGGAGGAAGCATGGACAAGACAGCTGACCTGAACCAGCCAAAGGGATATTCCACACCATGGAACAACATTTGTACCCAGAAACAAGTGTGTTTCTTAGGTTTTACTCCCCTTTCATTACAATTATTACTGTTGTCAATATTATTACATTTAATTTTATTTCAATTATTAAACTGTTCTTATTCAAGTTTTATCCTTTTTTCCAATCTTCCCCCAACTGGGGGACAGGGTGAGTGAGCAGCTGCGTGGTACTTAGATTTTACCTGGGGTTAAACCACAACAGTGAAAAAATCTGCTCTAAAAATGTATACCTTGTGGATGAAGCACAGGTCTATGCCCTTGAAAAGGTCTCATTCCATTCATCTGTCCATTGCTAGGTCTTGTGACTAGGTTTTTAGAAGAAATGGTCTCTGATACGACAGTACACTTGGGTTTCACAGTTGCACCTGAGCCACTGCCTGGTCGCCCAGGTCCTGCGCTTGTGCTAATGCCTGGCCTTCCCGGTCCTGCTCCCAAACTGCTGCCTGGTCGCTTGGCTCCTGTGCTTGGACTGATTCCTGGCCTTCCTGGCCCTGTCCCCAAGCTGCTCCCTGGTCGCCCAGGTCCCACATTTGTGCTGCTGCCTGGCCTTCCTGGTCCAGCGCCCAAGCTGCTGCCTGGTCGCTTAAGTCCCACGCCTGAGCTGCTGCCTGGTCGCCCAGGTCCTGTGCTTGAGCTGCCAGTCGGCCTTCCGGGCCCCACGCCTGAGCCACCTTCCATTCGCCCAGATCCTGTGCTTGAGCTGCTGCCTGGCCTTCCAGGTCCTGTGGCTGAGCCGCTGCCCGGTCGCCCAGGTCCTGAGCTTGAACCACCTCCTGGCCTTCCGGGTCCCATGCCAGAATTGCTGCTCGATCGCCCAGGTCCTGCACCTGAACCGCCTCCAGGATGTCCAGGTCCTCCTTTTCCCAAGCTGCTGCCTGATCGTTTTGCATTGGAGTTGATTCCATGCTGAAGGGCAGCAGCATTTCCTGGTTTTGCATGGGCAGGCTTTTTCAGGCTGGATTCTTTAGCAGATGGCAGCCTTTGAGCCCCATTGGCCATGGGTTTTGAGGGTGGCACATGAGAACTTGAGCCAGACTTCCTAACACCATTGACAGGTAATTTACTATGACTGCTACCAGCAGAGCTTTTTAAGGAGCCATTTTGTGAGGTTTTTTCCATTTGATCAAATCTGGAGGAAGATGATGACCGTGAGTGTTTTTCAGTCAATGCTGGTCCTTTGGATTTCTTATCAATACCACCCATAGAAAGCGACACACTGGTTTTTGATGTGGAATGTTTATCTACTGAGCTTTTATTAAGTTTTGCATTTACAGATGCTTTTTGAGAAGACACTTTTTTTGCAGAGCTGGATATCCCTGTAGTTTTAATCTCCTTCTCATTTTTCTTATGCATTTCTACTCTTTTATTTTTGCGTCCCAAATACTCCCTCTCTCTCAATTCTTCTGCTGTTCTGGGTCTCTCTTCTACCTTTTTCACTGGTTTTATTTCCACTGGTTCATACTGTTTCTTTTCAGCAAGCCTCAAGAGATCTGCAAAGTTCAGAGGTGCTGGTGCACTTTTGGGAGGTGCCTTTGGTTTCACTGCAACTTTGGATGGTTTCTCTTCATATTCTTCTTGCTCGTGTTCTGATTCAGTCTGACTGTACTCGAGTTGCTCAGTTTCATCTTCTGTTGCATACTCAGCCTCTGGGGCCTGAGCAACATTCTCACTAGTCCTCCTCTTTTTAGGCTTCTCTTCAACAGGAATGCCATTATAGCCATAAAAATTATCCTTGGTTCGTGAGGCCATAGCTCTTGCCTTTCTGTCATGTTTCAGTTCGATACGCCTTGCCAAGAGTTGCTCTTTCTTTCTTCTTTCTTCCAGTGCTGTATGAAAACCAGGAGAAAGTTAGGCAAAAGCACTACTTTTTGTTTCAATTTCTTCCAAACTGATAAACCATTTAGGACAGTAACTTCAGGATATCTGGCTCACAGGCACCCAAAATAGAACAGAAAATGACCAACAGGGCAGGCAAACCCACCTGTATAAGCTACTCCAACAAAGGCAAGCAATTAAAACAAATGCTGTTATGGCAAAACTAAGGCCATTCAAGGGAAGCAGCTCTCCAGAATGCCATGAAAATGCCACAGAGAAGCACTGTGTGAGAAGGTACAGAAGGAGTTATGGGATCTCTGGGTAGTAGAAGGAGTTCTGAGACTCAGCAAGAGAATTTTGAGACTGTACAGAATTTATTATCAGATGTTTAAGGGAAGATGAGGAAGAGGAGGGAATAAGAGTATTGGGGGGATAAGAATAGGGAAATAAGACAAGTGTGTGTGTGCATAGAAGGATGCAGGGGAGACACAGAAGCAGTCAACCACAGATAAGCAAGCATCTGGTCACTACACATGTCTGATAAGAGACTGTCTCCACAGTCTTGACTTACACTTTTACTGAACAGTTTTTAAGGTATTTTCTGCATGAGTATGCTGTTTTGTGTCTGTGTGTGGTCCACTGACAAAATTCAGGCTGACTTAGCTGGTGAACAGGTAAGAGATCTGAACACTGAATATTGGAGAGATCAAGGGTGTGGGAGCTAAATATGAGCAAGATTCAGGAAAAGCATAAACTCCTAGAGAATGGACTGGGCTACTCATTGCTTGGGTGCTTGTAAAGGTACCATTCCTTGTCCACATTATTCCATTGTCAAGGGCTGTGACTGTACAGCGTGAGGGTGCAAGCATTCCTATGTGGAATTCATGCTCAGTCTTGCTTCTGCCTGCACCTGGCAGCAGGAATAAGGAGCAGACTCATGACTGGCATAGGAGAGGAAGAATACCCTGGGCCATCCAGTCCATCAGATTTAACAAAACATTAGAAGCAATGCAACATTAGTTCATTCTACAGACTATTTAAAGGAAATATAATACAGTGGAAAAATTGTGGCTCAATCAAAGCCTCTGTGCAAATTTAAAATTCAGACTGTATCGATGCGCTAAGTTAATATACAAGAACAGCAACTCTTTCCATTTTTCACACAGATAAAGCTTTTCAAACTTAAGTTACCAAAAGTCCAGATGGCTTCTTGCTCTTACCTTAACTACTAGTTCCAAGTAAGACTACTTAGTTGGTCCTGGCTTTCCTTCAGCCCCAGGAATTTATGTGCATAAATTCCAGCAATGGAGGTGCAGCCATATTTGCAAGAGCTTTGAATAAGGTGGCAAAACTCAAGGAATCAACAAAAGTCTACTACAAGAAATATTTTGGACTTTTACCTTTTTTTCTCTTTTCTTCTTCTTGCCGCCTGAGAAATGCTTGCACTGCTGCAGACTCTACACCCTTGACTTTTGGAACTTTTTTGGGAGGACCAACAGCCAAACTGTACCTTTTCTGCAAAGAACAAAGAAATAGGTGAGAAGAGTTAAGAAATGTAGAAATCAATTTTTAAAACTGAGGAGTTGCAAAACAGTCATGCATTTGGCTTTAAGCATAGAGATGGTCCAGAATATGCAAACAACAAATTCCCACTGAAGCTGAGAGTTGTTGGATACACTTCACTCCCAGATGTGCTTTGTTTCAGGCTGACTAAGGAATAACAGGCCTCAAGTCATTGGGGAAAACTTGCAAGCTACAAAGTCCCTGGCTCACATACAAGGGAGTAGAGGTGTCTTGAAACATATTTTGAAAGGTGTTTTCAAAACCCAGAAGAGCAAGATAACCAAAAGTATAGAACAAGATACCAGCACTAAAATGAAGGCATCTGGTCTATACTGTTGACCAGCAGCCAAGTGCCTCACCCTATAGATATTACCACTAGGATAGGCCCCAATTTGAGCTCTGCCCGAACTGCAGCTGAACTGCATGGCACGTGACCTCTCCCAAGCAGGGATGCCTTCCGAGGTTAGAGATTCCTTACCCGAAACTAAGAGACCCTTCCTTACCCAGGGCAGAGAGATCCCTTACCCATGACAGATCCTCAGCAGGTGACTGAGAGCACGCTGAATCAGTGTGAGGAAACATTACTAATCCATCCATTCCATATTATAATAAACACTGTATGGATAATTTCACTAGACACAAAGCATTAACCAAGTCTGAGACTACAATCGGATCCAGCCACACCTAAGCTCCAAAGGGAGTTTAGGAAGCAAAGGAGTCAACTCTGAACCCTGTGATTCAATAGGAGGGTGCTCCTCACTCTTTGTGTCGCCAGTCTCTGAGAATCATTCTAGCTCAAATTTTCCTTTGTGTGTTTCTTCCATTGAGTAATTAACAAGATGAACCTTGCATCAAACTCATAGAACCTCAAACCACTGTTAAACTTTGTTAAATCCCACTGAACTTGCTGAACTCTCAAATTATTACTTGATCTCAATAAAATACATTGCTGCTGGTCTTTTTAGTGAGGTATTTTCTACTCATCTGCGACAGGGGTTCACTCAGGTTTTGGAAAGAACGAACAGGAAACCATTAAACAGGTCGAGAAACAGAAATGAGCAAAATGCACTGGACTAATAAGGAATGCAATGGCTCCATTAGTAATGGAATAAAAGTATTTCAGCTCAGCCTTAGTCTTTGACCAAGCAGGAACCAAAAGCAAACTACAGCTCAAGCTGCCAGAGTCAGTTCGTTTGCAGACTGCAGGCTTACAGCTCCATTTTCAGATTGCTTGTGGACATTCATTTCGGTTTCAGCTTATCTAATTCAGCGAAAATAAAGAAATTGCCTCAAAATTTAATTATTCCAAAAGTTGGAATGGACTTCAGCAGTAGGTTGATGTAAAAGCAGCAATACTAATTTTAGTTCCTGCTGACAGCAACTACTGTACACCAAGGAGTTACTGATCCACATCCCGGGTGACCTGAATGGGTGCAGACCTGCACTCCACTTATCCTCCAAGATCAGTGTCTGACCTCAGCACTGGATGTGCCAGAACACGCAGCCCCACACCTGGCAATTACAGCACTTGCATGTGGTGTAATTTGCCTGGTGAAGAGAAGGCTCCAGAGAGATCTTATTGCAGCCTTTCAGTACCGAAAGGAGGTGTATAAGAAATATGGGGACAGATGTTTTAGCAGAGACAGTAGCAATAGGACAGGGAGTAATGGTTTAAAACTAAAAGAGGGTAGATTCAAACTAGATGTAGGTAAGAAATTGTTTATGATGAGAGTGGTGAAACACTGGCACAGGTTGCCCAGAGAGGCTGCAGATGCAGATGGTTCCCTGGAAACATTGAAGCTGAGGTTGGACAGAGGTCTGAGCAACCTGATTTATTTAAAGATGTCCCTGATCATTGCAGGATTGTTGGACTAAATTATCTTTAGTGGATCCTCTCTATGATTTTATATCATATCTTGAAGTGAAGCAGCATGTTTTCATATAACATCCTTTTCCTTGGCAGAGGAGATGATAAATTGTGCCATTTATGGCCAAGGACATCCTGCAAAAGCTCTGAAGATTACAGTGTTGGTCATTCACACCATGGACAGGATTTGCACAGCTTGGCATGCCTAGATGTCTGTCCAGTGCTGTTCAAGTTGGAATTCCCACAACCGAACAGATGCAAAGTTATCTGTGCTACCCCCTTTTTTGCTTCTGTTAAATCCAATAAATTTCAATCAATATCTTAAGAGGCCTTTCTTACTGGGATTTATGATAACAAACACTTGCCCTAATGTGCTATGCCTGTTCAAACATTGCCTTTCACAAATGCACCAGACTCTGCTTAAAATGGATAAAAAGCCCAGAGACTTTTTTGAACTTCTTCCCACAGACTACAGAAGAAAAAACAAAGCAATAAGACAGAGACAGTTGCAAAGATAAATACAATAGAAACCAGCTAAACCCAGAAGCAGATGGAAAGCAAAGTGCATTTAGGAACAAAAGAAACACAAACCGCAAACTGAAGTTTGGGAGGGTTTTTTTATTTCAGTAGTAAGATAAGACAACAGATTAAAATCTAAACCAAGATCCCCCACATGAGACATTAGGATCCTCACCAAAAGAAAGAGCTGTGAAAAAACAGTATCACTAAAGAGCCACACAAGTCAGCATTTCCATATATTTATGCACATGATCATCCTATCCTCATATAGCCTTACAGAACTTAACTAAAATAATTAAATTAAAATATCTGGTAAAGAAACCTACACCCAAATCTTTTGGAAGCAATAATCAGGCAGGTTAGTGGCATAACTCCCTAAAAATTCAAATATCACCCAACTGAAGCCTTCATTCAAATTTCTGATTAATTGATCTGCAGCATGTTAATAGATCCTTGGATTACTTTAATTATTAACATGCAAATCCATACATTTTCTTGAATATACATGCACTAAGAAGCAAGGCTCAGAGGCTCGTCCCCAAACTACAGCCAAAATTGGCTCCAAGAAAGGCAGCTACAATACAGCTACAATACTACTTGTAGTAGCCTCGAGCAGTTTCTGAAATGACTAGAACAGAATTCCAAAGCTGCACCATCCACACACACACTGCAGTACTAAAACCTGCCATGTTGCCTCATCACACTGAAGACCTGCTACAGTCACACTCATTTACTGAGCTTCACCTCTGTGCAAGGAAGTTTACCACAACCTGAGAACTGATTTTGTTGTTTGCACCAAAAGACTTCCAAGATCTGACTGTACAGGAAACCGGAACAGTGATGCAGCACTGCCTCTAAGTTTCTGGTCAGATGTGGCCCACGACTTAGTGTCCCCAACTCATCTGGCTTACTGCATCTGAATTGGAAGAGGTAGAGAAATCCAAACATTATTAGTCCAAATCCTTTCAGGAAAAGGTTGAATCAAATTAGAACCTTAGAAAATTTTCGGTGCTTTGTAGTATACTCATTGTAGTATAATGATATATAGTATCATATATAATGATACATAAACACATTCATCTTAGTATAGTAATAATTAGCATTATCATTTACTAATGATAATTAGTAAATTATCTTACGAAGTCAGCCAGGTTGTGTTTTGCCATTGGTAACCTAATTTGGCGAAGCTTGGTTTAATTATTCAATTTCTATAGTGTTTTTAAAAACCTGAGAATTTTCAAAACTGAGGATACAGGTGGACTCAGTCTTAAGGGTCTTTTCCAGCATAAATAATTCTGTGACTCTGAAAGGGTTTTATGCCTAAGGAGCACCTTTGAAACTGCTAAACAGCAGGGACAAATGTAGATTGATCTATTCTGTTAGAAAACCTTATAAAGAATTAAAGTGATGGGGAAGCAGTTTTCAGGCACTGTTTTGCTGTACTGTGACCAACAGTCCTAGCCAGGAGCAGGTTTGTAAAGCAGCTTGACAGACAAGCTGTTTGCCGACTGCCACTAGTGTGGCACATCATGCAAAATTCAAATTTAAGTCTTCCTATCACTAGCATTTCTTGGTATTGACTAGCAACTGGCCACACAGTTAAACAAATCATGAATACCCATTTTCTGTACCATGAATCACTACTATTGCTGACACAAGTTTTGTTCACCTTCATTTAGAAATAAAATAACCTGCTTAAGTAGTCTTTTTAAAAGTACTGAACCATGCCCATGTTCCACAAACACCGATAAAGCGTTTGCATGAACATGCACCAGATTCCGGGTAAACCAGACAAAAGAGGCCAGGGCATGTCACTATCATTCAAGAAGCAGCTGCACTATTCTGGCCCTTTATAACTATTGCTAGGTTGGTTAAATCAACAGAGTAATAGAAATGCCTTTAGGAGAGAGCAGGTCAAGCTGTTCCCAGAACACTGCACTATTCGAGTTGTAAACATGGATTATTTGCTCTGAAGTCACTGACTTCCTTCAAAACATGGCATATGACCCTGATACAGTTGCAGTTTCTTTGATGTCAGCATTCAAGTGCCGGATCTTGGACTGTAAAACAGAATTTATAAAATAACTGTAAACTTTGTGGCATCCAGACGAAGCCCCAAAAGGCCTAGACCAAATACCAGCCCCAGAAAGAAGCAACAGCAGTAGTATTGCCTTTAATGGTGATCAGCATTTACACATGTAGCAAGATAGGACTGATCAATTCTGCCACACCTGGTTCTCAGGTACAGCACCCGTGCAAATAATTATTGCTGTGGGTTTGCACACACAATGTAAAGACAATTCTACTTGTGCTATTCAGTATGGGCACCTCGCAGAGGTTCTCACAGGCTGGGGATTTTTTTTTGTTTGCTTCCATTTCACCAGCAAGTTGTGACCCTGTGTGATATTACAACACTTTTTCTCTTCTTCCTTACCATTCACCAAGACATGTAGCCTTCTCCAACGGGAAGTCTCAGTTTCCCCCTAAATATTCTGCAGGGTATAACTTTCTGGTAACATCAGCAATGGTTCATTCACCACATACATCCTTGTTTGTGTCACTCCTTTCACAGTGCCCTAATACCAGTTCCTCAAAAGGCCACTTTCCAGATTTTAAGTGGCCACTGGTATTAACTGTCCAGTGGCCTCTGCTATCATCCTGGACTGGTATTTCCAAGGCCTCTGCTGCAGTCTCACCGCTGGGTTCCCAGTAGCTCCTTCTGCAGTTAGGCTGTCTCACAACATGTGCACACAAACATTTCTCAAATACTGCTTTCAATATCTAGTAGTGACAAACTAAATGGTAGTTTAATGAGCATGCTTAATTTGTTCCCCTTCATGTTCTACCAATCCCTAGCAAGAGAAAGGCTTTTCTGATAAGAGCATTTTAACTATCAGCTCACACTGCTCTCCTCTCCCAGATCTAATGTAACAGGGCTGCATATTTTATTCCTAAACATGCAAAAATAATTTAAGATTTTTGCAAGTGCTGCCACAACATCCAAGCTGAACCACTAGCTGGAAAAAAGACAGAAATTTCTTCTATTAAATGTTGCTTCTGAAGCCACTCAAAAGGAAGCAGTCTTCGAGAGATAAAGGGTTAAAACACAAAAATGTGAAGCACTATAGGAAAGCTTAGCATTAGGAAAATACGGAGGTAATAAATTGTCTGGGGAAACAGAACATGGTGACAAGGAAGGACACTAAAACCATAAAATAGTACAAAACAAAGATATGGTAGCATCAACAGTTTTAGGTCACCAAGACCCTGCCAACAACACTAGGAAACTACCCAAATTAGGAAAGATTCAAGAGGAGTTCAAGAGTTTAACCCGAGGAAGACTCCATGGAGACCCCTGCCCAGATGAAGGCTTGCCGGAACTCCCCTCTCCAAACCTCCCCAAAATGAAGACTCCGCCCAGACTCCACCTATATATGACTATTAAAAATAGATGTTGCAATGTAATGAATATGCACGTATAATGATGTAATCCATACTCAGAAATTGTATAAAAGAGTTGCACTAATTGTTAACGACAGAGCTCTTTGTCCAGGGCGACCTGGGGGCTCTCCAACACGTTGCTAATAAAATACCTCCTGCTTAGAGCATGAAATTCTGTCTCTAAGTAGTTTTCTTTTATGCTTTTTGGGGCAAATTCGGCATCACTTCACACAGGAAAAAATTTAAACAGATACTTTATGCTTTCCTTTCTGTAGTGATATTGTTGGTCCCCACTTTTACAAGAGAAAACAAACAAAAAAAAGAAACCCAGAAAAACAGGACCAGGAATAGAAAAAGCTGAAAAGTTTTACCTATTCTAGTCAGCATTTGCAAGTATTTCAATTGTGCCAGTCGGAACTTAACTATCAGGTCAGTTAAGTTGAGGGTAAAAGCCCTCCTCACCCCTGCCAACATTTCACACTGCTTATCTTGCAGTTCACAGGTGGAAGCTGATTCAATCCAAAGCATTTCAGGCCCTGCTTTGAGGAAGTTTTAGGCACATAATAAAAGCACACACATGGATCAATAGGTGTCTGATCCTATGACAGACTGTATTTCACAGCCACTTCCCACTATTCCTCTTGCAGGGCTTCTCTTGCCTATGGGCAAGCGATCAATAGTTTGTAGATTAGAATTTGACAGTCGGCTCTGGAGCCCAAGGTCCTCTGGACAAACTCTGGGGTTCTGCTAGTGTTTCACTTCTCAAACACTTTGTTTCTCACAGACACCTGTATCTGTCAGCTTCACTGGGGGTTGTTTTGTGACACTAAGTATCAGTCTGACTAAAAGTGAGACCTCTGCTCTGTGCTGACGTGGAGGACCAGCTGTTTCAGTTTTGGGTCACCTCTTCGTGGTTAAATGATATTCTGTTTCAGATTTGATGTGTCAATTCTGCACACCAAAGATTTGTCCTCGGTTAAAAGGAATTGGGAGCAACCCGAGATAATTCCTAATAAATTATTAATGACAACAAACACAAGGTGAAAAAAAAGGTTCTAACTGTATCAGGTTTTTTTTTGTTTGTTTGTTTTTTAAACTGCAATAAAATTTTGTATTTTAAAGAATACATGTGATAAAAACATCTGGAAATGCTTCACCACATCCATAATGTCATGTAAAATTCGTGGCATAACAGTATATCAATTTCACCAAACAGAATGACAAAGTATTTAAATCTTACTAAAATCAACACAATCTCATGGCTTTTATCATGTCTAGTCAAAACAAGATCATGCTGAAAATCTAATGAACTGCTAACATGAACATATGTAACAAGATACATCAGCAAAACCCCTATGGAATATTAGGTGATAAAAACTGGGGCTCTACTCAGCAACTGCTATGAAGATTATTAACAACACATCATTAATAGCTTAGATGCTAGTTCATGTATGTACTGTTTTATTTAGAAACAAAACCTGATGCAACTAATAGGGCACTAAAAGGCTGATTTCAGCAATGTTCCTTTTGAATCTGGATTTCCATAGGAAGATGAACAAGCAGATTTGTTTTTACAGGGACATGACATAATATCTGCTTTATCCAGGTCCCCCTTTTACAATACAAGGCCATGTTGTTTCCTAGAGGTTTTATATGGTTTCCATCTTGAACTACACACTATTTGTATAGTGCATAAATATAAACACACTTAATTTTCATTACTTGTGCATGTCACTACTATTCATTACAATGGACATGGAATATTTAATTCAGTGCACTGTAAAGTTTATTTTAAACTTCTCAGGGGGAAATTCATGGGATATGCTTATTAATGCAGGATCTAACATTTCTGGAAACCTGCTAACTTTACATATCAATAAATTTTGTAATTAGTCTATATGGTGTTTTTAACAAAAACATTTTAAATTAATTATATTCTTCTTATACAAATACATTTAATATACTAGCTTTAATGTAATGGACTTACTTGGATGTCCAAAGACTGTAAAACCTCCACAGGATCTCATTTAAAGCCAAGCAGCTGCAGATAACCTCAAGCAGTACCAAGTGCAGCTCTGCTTTTGCTCAGAGGCCAGGGCCAACTTTAGAGTTAAAACCTGCACCACTTACATGCTAAACAAAACTGCTTCAGCTATGGATTCAACTGCACTCTCACTCCATGAGTTAATTAGGAATTAGCAAATCCTAATGCTGTCTTTTCTAAAAAGAGTAACTAAACCCTCATCCACTGTACAACAAGTAGGATTGCCCTCCACCACCACATCCACAGTGGAGAACATGGCAGATATTTTATCCATTCATCAGCATGGGTTATAAGTAATGTGGCAAAAAAAAAATAGTGGCACAGTACATTAAGGCTGCATGAGAAAATTAAGAATGTAATGAGAAGCTTTAAACATCTAAAGTAAGAATTACAATAACCCAGTGACAATTTAGTGGAACAGCTTGTTTTAAGACTAATAAAACAGGCATTGATGTGTATTAGAGTATTTCTATATTTGATATTTTAAAATTTATGTTACAAAACAGATGTCTAAGAAGAGTCAGAGACAAATTAAATGTGCCTAAATTTTAAAATGTATGAGATTTTAAACCCACAATGGAATCTGATTAACTACACATCTACCATATGGTTGGTACATATCATCAACTGGCCACAACATTAGCAGGCATTACCAGAGTTTTACTAGGGATACAGATAGACTGAGATACTCTGAATTCTACAGCATCTCCATTTTAGTGGTGTCAGAACTAATGAGTACTTTTTTTTCTGCTTTTCTCACTGTTTATGCTAAAAACAACTACCCCTCTCATTTCCACTGGATTAAGGGAGCTAATCATAGAAACATAGAACTTTGGCACTCTGTTAAAGAACAAACAGAAAAAGTATTTCCCTAGGTGGTGGCTACCAAAGAGAAAATATTTTTTATCCAAATAAGCATGCACTACTTTGGGTCCTGACAGATGACTAAAACTCAGGATATTAATAAATGAAAAGGCCACGGGCCCTTCCTACTGCCAGATTTCATCCAGCCAAGTAAGTGGGTTATTTCACACAGAACCCACATATTACCGATATCCTGAACTAGAACGCAAACTGCTGAAGTACAGACCTCAGAATATTAACAATATACCAAATGCCCTCCGCCAATCATCGCCCACAGCGTTGTTACAGGTTACTCCTTTGCGATGGATAAAATCATAGAATCAGCCGGGTTGGAAAAGACTTCCGAGACCATCAAGTCCAACGCTTGATCCAACACCGCCATGGTTACTAGACCGTGGCACTAAGTGCCACATCCAGTCTCATCTTAAAAACCTCTAAGGACAGTGAATCCACCACCTCCCTGGGCAGCCCATTCCAGTGCCTGATCTCTCTCTCTGTAAAAAATTTCTCCCTGAAGAAAGACATCACACAACGCAGCGCATCCACCCGAAACTTGTCACTTTGTCTCCGACCCGCACTTGAGACGTGGCAGACTTCTGTTTCCAGAGCAAACAAAAGGACTTCGCCGACTTTTAGCCACAGCCTTCCCCCGCAGCAGCGCTTCGCTCCCGGGATCTCGGCACTTCCAGCTGCCAGACGGCGCCAGCCCCGGCTGCCCCCTCCGAGCCCGGCGGCGCCGGGACCTGTTGACAGAAGGGGCCCCGCTCGCCCCCTCCCCGCACACAGACTCCTCCAGCCCCCACGAGTGAGAGCCCCGGCCGGCGAGGCGACAGGCCCGGCCGGGCCCGACACCAGCCCTCCCCA
>VYXB01003353.1:158784-169804 GCA_013397135.1 Pachyramphus minor | reverse complement strand
TCACCGGCACCGCGTTCAGCCCCTGCTGCTCCGAGGCCATCACGAGAATATTGCGGAAATCCATGGCCGGGCCGGATAACCGGGGCGCTGCGGCAGCCGCCCCGCTCCCAGCGCTCGCCGCCCGCCGCCCGCTCGGCCCCGCTCGCTTCCGCCCGCTGCCGCCCTACCCTTTATATAACCTCGCCTGGCGCCGGCGTCACTTCCCCTGTGGCGGCGCCTCGCCACGGGAAACGGGGCTGGAAAAGGAGGAGGGGAACGGGGGCGATGCCTCACGGGAGCCCCGCAGGATGCCGGGGCCCAAGGGTGCGGCGGGGCGGCCTTATGAGCCCACCGGGGCCGGCCCCGCCGTGCCCTGCCCTCCCTGCCCGCCGCCCCCCGCCTGCAGCTGCCGCCCATGCGGGGCTGATGGTGCCGCGGTCTGTCCCTTCGCACAACCCGGCTTCGCCCGCTGAAACGCCTCGGAGAGAGGCTGTTTGCAAGGGCATGTAGTGACAGAACAAAGGGGGATGGCTTCAAACTGAAAGAGGGCAGGTTTAGGTCAGATGTTAGGAAAAAATTCTTCACTGTGACAGTGGTGAGGCACTCGAAGTGGTTGCCCAGAAAAGTTGTGGGTGCCCCATCCTTGGAGGTGTTAAAGGCCAGCTTGGATAATGCTCTGAGAAACCCGGTCTAGTGAAAAGTGTCCCTACCATGTCAGGGGGGTTGGAACTAAATGATCTTTAAGGTCCCTTTCAGACCCAACCATTCTATGATCCTATGAATATCATCCCTGACCTTGGCATGGGGATGTATCCTACTTTTCTTAATTTTTTTTTTCAATAGCTACTTTTGGTTTTTCAGTGGCAATCAGGATTGGGGTGTTTTGAAGGAAAAAAGCCTTTTGGGGCAATGGCCAGTGGCTCCAAGTGCATCTTGACACTTGCCCCCATTCCCATCAGTCAGCTCCAGACACCAGCTTGGCCCTGAGGGGACACAGGCCAGGCAGAAATCCTGTAACAAAGGAGAAATATGGATTAAGTTTTCTTCTCTTATCTTAACAAGCCTTGGCTTCTACGGCTGTCTCAGTTACATCAGCAGTGTGCTCCCAGCTGCAGGAATACTGCCTGATAAACAGGGCTCCCAGGAGCAATGCTGACTCTCAAGAGTGGCCAAACAAAACACTCTGTGTGTGTGTATGTATGTTCAAATATTTTTCCAGGTCTCTGACAACCTGGAACATTGTGCAAGAACACCAGCTGACTGAAGACTCCTCACTTGTATTGGATGGCAGCTCTTTTCCTAGATCTGTTATTTGAGATCCATCTGACTAAAATTGCTCTACAGTGCTTGTCATAGAAACCTGGGCACTGAAAGGAAGCTTTTTTCCTTCATTTTATCATTCTTTAACATAAACTCTTTAACATTGCTATTACTTGACCACTCTTCACTTTCAGTGCCTCCAGTTCCTTCCTTTTCCAATTTCCCTTTACCTCTTCAGTGACCTCACTTTTTTTTTTTCCCCCCTCCCCATATCTGAAATTCCTTCCTGGGTAGGGTTATAAGCCACATTGCAGCCTGGTGTAAAGGTGCCCAGTGAGGCCCTAAGTGAGGAGAGGAACTGGACAATTTATTTGAGCCAGGCACTTCACGAGTTAACTCACAGGGCTTTTGTAGTTCTTGAACTACAGACGATCCCAAGTTGTTTCTATGATGCTTGCTCTGGTATCTCTGCATGGCACCACCCTGTGCAGGGTAGGCACTCCTCCTGGTCTCCCACTGCTTTTTCTTGGGACACAGCCCTGATTTATCTTATCCTGTAAGAGATTGATCCTTCTCTTTCTTCCTCTTTTAATTGTCATCTCCATAAGACACTTCACTGACTTTTTATTTCGGACTCAGTCGTGATCACCTCTTTTGGTTCCCGCCCTCTTTATATTATTACTTTTTTTAAATTTTCAGTTTAATTATTTTTTAGTTTTAAGACTTTCTTGTCAGTCTCTCTTCAAGGGCAGTTAGTGGTTCATTCGGGTTTCTCTCAGTTTTGTGGTTCTGTTTCCCTCTGTGGTACCGTCAATAAGATTATGATGCCATTTTCTGGCAGTCTTATCTGCCAGATCACTGCTGTGGTGCTTTCATCAGAATTTCCCTGCTCCGTCTTGAATTTCTTGTATCTCCACTGCACCTTTCCTTGAGAGGCCTCTCAGTATGACTCAGATTCCTGTATGACAACAGCAGTATTGACACAGTGATGATTGTTGCTCTCTGACTTTTATGTTTGCTTGCTTTGGAGAGTTGGCAGGAACACTTGGCTAAATGCAGTCTTCATTCTGCTGACTGCAATCCTGAAGATGAGTGAAGAAAATCTCTCCCTGCACCTAAAAGAGGAGTTACAGTCAGGGCAGGGAATGGCAGGAATGGCATTTCAATCATCTGTTGCATGTTGCTTTTTGTGTGTGGAAACCTCTAACCACAGTTGTTACCCTTTCCTGTAAATGGCAGTACTGTGACATCACATGTCCCTCGGCAGAGGGGATTTACATCTCTTTAGGGCCGATGGGAGAAATAAAAGCCCTGTGTAAACGTGTGCATTTTATAGGGCAGTAGCAAGCGACGCTGAGCTGTGTCAGGATTCCCAGATCGCACCCACGACACTTAAACCCAGATCGAGCACGTGTCACACATCAGCGCAGCGCCTTGACACGGTCCAGCCTCTTTTTCTGGCAGACCAGCAACAACAAATGGGAAGCTCTGTGCTATGTGTGCGTGCCTACAGCTGTCCTCCCCCTGTCCTAAAGCACCTCCCACATTGTGTTCACTCTTCACAATCTTTGCATACATTTACAACGTCATGAGCTGACCCAGACTAGGTTTGCCAGGACACCCAAGTCCAGCTACTCTGTCAGCAACAAGAGAAGAAACAACTTTGTGCTTTTAAGACAAACTGACATTTCTGTTAAATAAAAAACAGGATAGAAAATATTTATTTCCCTTTTTTGTAACTCTCTGATCTGTCTGATTCTCTGCATGTTTAACATCAAACTAAATTTGAAAGAATTGTAAAAGTCTGAGAATTTAAACCTACATCTTCCAGAAAACCAAAATAACTCCTCTTAAATCTCCCAAGAACCTGTAGTTTTTGATGCTGAAAAACTTCAGACAGATTTATTCTTTTTGTATATACATTTTTAAGCAAGAACCTGGCTAAGTTTTATTTTTATTAAATATTTTCATTTTAGGGTATTACTTGGGACTAGAACTGTTTAGAAAAGACCTAGAAAATATCAGACAATATTCCACCAGAAAGTGTTTTTGTTGCAAGTTTTTAATCAGCTGTACTCAACAATAGCTTTTTGCCTCAGCCATGCACACTTCAGGCATGTGACTAATCCTATTAACTTGAAGTGCATTAAAGTGTTTAAAGGATTAGAGTCTTAATTACAGGCCATCTGCAGAGGTCAAATATCAAAGGCTGTTCAGAGCCTGCGTTTTAGCTTTTTTCTGAATGAGTGAATGAGTAATATTCGTGTGAGTTTCCCTTTCCTCTTTTCATCCAGTATCCTTTCTGTAGTAATGTAAATGGGTGTTCCAATGTGGCCTTTATTAAATGAACTGAATCATCCTGATGTTCAACCGGCAGGTCTTCAGATCATCAGCTGTTTAGATGTTTTCAGAGCTGGCCACATATGCTCAAAGAAGTTTAGGACTTGGAAAAAACCAAATTTGAACAAACTGAGTTTGTATAGTGTGGTACCAGTGTACTCCATAGCTGCTTCTCATTTGAATTATTAATCCCTAAGATTTTTTTTTTTTTGCTTATGATATATTAAAGAGAAGTGGAAAGCAAGAGTCTCAGGATGATAATTAGCTGGTGGTGATAATGTATAATTTAGACATCTAACTTAGATATCTAAATTATGACCTTTGGCTCCAAACAGAAATATCAGAAAAACAAGAACGGAAACTGTTTCCTTCCTCCCACCCAAAAAGCAGGTAATTTGTGGTTATTAGGTAATTTCTGACAGACACTTGTTCAATCTGCATTTGAAAACTCAAAAATGAAGGCTGTTGTTCCCTATATTATTCTCTCTTGTTGTTTTTTCATCTGCACCGTGAGAAAGCAGTTTTTGACATCTAACCCAAATCTCTGTTGCCCACTGAGCCTTTTCAGCTGACGAGATGACTTCATTGCCCTCTCCTTAGAAACACTGTACACATACTTAGCGCTCTCCTACTGGGTCTACACTTTCTCTGGGACAAACCACTCCAATTCCTCCAATGTTTCCTCATAAAACCCATAATTCTCTATTCTAACCAAACCAGAATACAATACCCCAACTGAAGGTTTACTAGCCCCAAGTATAAGAGAAGAATAACTTAATTAGCCTGGCAAACAATATTCCTTTTTTTGTAGCTCCCAGTGCTATCAGCCCTTTTTGTAGTGGCATGGCTGATTCCTGTTTGGTTTGTGATCCCTGCTAACCACCAAGGCTGTTTATATAGTGATGTTATCAGACCAGTAATTCCACAACCTGCATTTGCAATGGTGGTAATTCTGCAGAGAGTGAAAGCACATCCTTTGAATTACTTTCTTTCCCCCTACTGTAATTTGCCAAGTGTGTTGAGATCCTATCCCTGTCCTCCAACACTTCCTGCCCCTCCCAAGCCGTGGGGTTGGTAAGCGAGTTGTCTTGTCTGCCACCCAAATTATCTAATGAAAAAAATCTGATTGTTCCTACAGAGATACCCCTGCAGATTTCTGCTTGATGTGTCCAACCAAGTTAACAACAGACTCTTGTGAAGTATTCCAGTCCAGTTTACACCCAGTTCCACTTGTGGGGGAGCCCCTGGTGGTCTAGTGGTTAAGGACACGGCATTGTAACTGCCGAGGTCCGGGTTCGATTCCCGGTCGGGGAAACTCCCCGGGTAGGTGGAGCCCGTTAGCCCTGTAAGGCAATCCACCTACGTCCTGAGGACCTCGCTGCCACTGTCCAAACTCGCTTGGCCCCGGCAGATGAACCTTAGGATTAAAGGGTGGGCTCAGTTCTGCGCACACTGTGTCCCACCTAAAATAAATCCAATGCGCAGGCTGGAAGGCGTACAAAGACCTTCCTCAGATCTTCGTTCGCGAAGTCTGGCCATTATAAAGAGAAAAGAAACCCACTTGTGGACTTGCTTGTGAGATGGATGACTGTGTGAGACAGTGTTAGAAGTCTTTCTAAAACTGAGAGCTGGAAATGAGCTTGCTTGACATAATTTATTCTTGGCAAAGTAATCTCTGTGATACTAATTTCTAGGTACTTAAGCAGGTCATAAAACAGGTACAGCTTCCTAACACAGAAATGCAAGCTAAACAAACTTGAACTCAGAGAATTCCTCTGTGCGTGGTCTAAAATTATCAGTCATCTAAAACACATAAAATTTCAAATCCAGAACAATTACAAAAATATCACCTTTACATTGCTGTTCACTGGGGATAGAAACAAACTGAAGATGCCAAGAAACTTCTTGAGTCTTTAAAAGTGATTTCAAGTAACTGTCTTGGATTTTTTAAGGACAATTTGCAGCTTTGTTATTAAACAAGGGCTATGAAACTTTCTGATGCAGGGATAAGTGCAAAGAAACACAGTTGCACACCACCAAGCTGTTGGCTGTGCTGCACCCTGTGACTGCCTGAGAGCATTCAGTGTTCCCAGAGGTCAATGGATAAACTGTATTACAAGGGTGAAGAAATGGGCCCTGTGGACTACCCATCAAATCTGGACACTTTTGTTTAAAATACTAACATCTTCATGAAAAAAACCCACGTGAACAAAAAGTAGATCTGGCAGAAAGTGAGGGTGATGATACTGAATAACAGCAGCTGGTAGAATAGCTGTATCTGCAAAGTATTCTCCCAAGAAGAAAAGAAAGAAGATTAAGGGGGGTATGGGGGGGACGGGGTTGGGAGGATGAGGGGTGGGAGTAAGAAAATACTTATATTTACTTTACTGTTTAGCTTACTCAATAGTCAACAAAAGTATCTTTAAAGTGCCTGTTGCTAAACATGTCAAAAAGTGTATGGAAAGTAGAGAAAGTAGTCAAAAATAACCAAGCAACTGTGAGTGCCACATGTACATACAGAGATATGTGCCCACGGGCTGGCTGTATAGGTGCCTTGGCAAGTTGCCCCTCTCGACCCCATCTCACATGGCAGGGAGCATTCCCAGGAAGGATGTCACGAAGTGCCACTGCCGGCTGCTCATCCCCACGCCAGCTCATATGACCCGTGACAGCAGCTTGTTCCTTCGGCTGGGGAGCGAAGAAATGAATAGGAGATAAGAACTGAGAGCAACGCTGAAAGAGGCGAAGCTGCAGCTGGGAAATGAAGGCGGCAGCCCCCGGGAGCCGCTGGTGGGCAGGGGCGGATAGGGCCGCCCTCCCGCGGGAATTCCGCCCCTCATTGGCGCTCCCTGGCTGCGCTGGGCTGATGACAGCAGGTGGCGGTCATGTCTTTAGTACAGCAGCAGCTGGAGCCCGCACGGCGCGGAGGTGTTGCACAGTGCGATGTTCAGAGCAGCATCTGTGACCCTCTCCTGCTGCCAGCCGTCGTTTTTCATGTTGGCCGCTTCTCAGGCGCTCTTGAACTGCACTGAAAGGCTCAGCAGAGCCTTCCCTCCCAGCCTTCCGGGAGGAGATCTTTCCACAGAATGCCACTGAGAGATAAGTAAACAACAAAAAGAGCATTCCAAAGCTTTATCTATTTTACTGAAAGTATGTGAAGCTCTTCATAATCATACATGCCTGCGAAGCTGAGAAATGTGTGTTTGCCACATGCAGTTGCAGATGGTTGTGGCATCTGAAGCAGATAAAATGGATTGTTCATTTTCTCGTATTGCTCAGAAGCCAAAGCATCTTCTTTTCAAACACACTGAGAAATAGTTGGATTTATTTCCCAGTGTTGAAAGCCTGGTTTAAAGAACTATTTAATTTTTGGGGAAGGGCTATGGCATTTCTGAAAGTTAGGCTCCCAGCCATTTTTACAGATCTTTACTACATTACACATGAAAGTAATATAAAAACCTGCCAAATGAAAGCAACCTAAAACGAGCTGTTTCTCGAAGCTCTGCTCCTCCACCTATTGCACCTCTTCATCTCATCCTCTCCCTGCCTTGAAGAAACTTAAGCCCAGATCACCAAATAGCCCCCACACTCCAAGGTTAACAAATGCAATCTCTATTGCATATTTCTCTCACAGACTGTTCTCACTCCTTCTTTCATGTGTGTGAGGGTGGAGGTGGCTGTGGTCATGTAGCCTCTGTGGTGCAAGTCAGGAGCTGAGGGTGTCCCAGCACAGGCAGTGCCTTCACCGACTGGGTGCAGACCCTGAACGTGGCACACAGGCCTGGGTAGGATAACAGGGTCCATCAACAGTCCCAAACAAGGCAAAGTTAATGAACCAGGCCCAGGGGCCATCCAGGAGTGGCAGGAGAATAAGGGGACCAGAGATAAGGCTTGAAACAAGGCTGCAGCGTAAATCCGCAGTCCACCCAGGAGGTGGGGCTGAAGGCGTAGGTCCAAGGTCCACCTGGGATGCATGGCTGGAATGATGCTAGCTCTAATATAGATCTAGGAGTCAAGGCTGGAGAAAAGCTGCCTCCAACATAGGTCTGAGATCCACCCAGGAGACAGCCCTTGGTTTTCCAGACCCGTGTGCCTTCAGAAGCTGCACATGCCAATCCTTTGCCCCTTCTTATTGTTTCTTGATGATTTCACACTTGCACATTGCCATTTGCACCCCTTTCATACCAAGTTGGGGAGCCCCTGGTGGTCTAGTGGTTAAGGATACGGCACTGTAACTGCCGAGGCCCGGGTTCGATTCCCGGTCGGGGAAACTCCCCGGGCAGGTGGAGCCCGTTAGCCCTGTAAGGCAATCCACCTACGTCCTGAGGACCTCGCTGCCACTGTCCAAGCTCGCTTGGCCCCGGCAGATGAACCTTAGGATTAAAGGGTGGGCTCAGTTCTGCGCGCACTGTGTCCCACCTGAAATAAATCCAATGCGCAGGCTGGAAGGTGTACAAACACCTTCCCCAGATCTTCGTTCGCGAAGTCTGGCCATTATTATTATATTATTATATTATTATACCAAGTTGAATGTTTCTGAGTCAGATCCCTATGGCTATACTGTCATTTCAGATGAGAAGTCTTTGCCTGGTGCCAGGTTGCAAACAATTCAATGTAAACTACTTCAACTATCATCAGGAAGGCAATCAAAAGCTAGTCCAGAATGAAAACAGCAATGTACAATGCTGCCTATGTGAAGCAGATTTTAGAAAACAGGCTGCTGCCTCCTACACAAGCTCTGTCTTTTGAGTGTAGCCCCCATATTGAGCACTTCACAGTAGTGTAATCTTACACACAGTTTTCTCATCAGGGTTCTCTGCAGTGATAAGCTGTATTTACCATATAGTTAACATGGTCAAAAATTGAGAATGTTATACTTAAACAAATAAAATAATTTCCTGATTATCATCTCCTGGTAAGTCTGGCTTTGGGCAGCGTGCTAAACCTCAGTGCAGTGATTGTGGACTTAGAAATAAAGAACATAAGGTTATTTGGAGCAATATAGTTTCAGTTAAGAAAACACAAGGGTATTTTCATTCCAATATTCTCTCAGTAAAACATTCGGCTTCATATATTTAAGCTGTTATGCAATTACTCATTAGAAAAACTTAATTAACATCCATTCTGCAGATTTATCTCAGATTTCCTAGAAGGAGGTTGTAATTTGTGGAGCATATTGTACTTATTTGGGGTAACTTTGAGAATAAAGAATGTGTGGCATTGTAATGAATCGTATTATAATTTCTGGCTTTCCTTCAACAAAACTATCTTATTAACAATTCTACATTGAAATAGACCACCATTTTATCCCTGGCACAAATATGTAAGGGAAAACCAATCCATTTTGTCAGAGCATACCTTGGTAAATTTAATTCCACTCCAGTAAATGAGCAGTGCAAAGAGTATTGGAGCTTACCGGGAAATACTGAATGAAAGGTCAGATTTGTACAAGTATAAATCAACATTCTTGCATGGCTTAAGCGGATTTATGCCCATATATACTAGTCAAGAATCTGGCTCATTACGAGTGATGAACTACAAATAGTGTGTCAAGCAGGAGTTTGAGTTTTAACACCTATTTCTCTGACTTGTTAGCTTAAATCAAATTCCAAATATTCTGAAGGCTTTTTGTTCACTGTAACTGAGGAGGAAGATAGACTGGAATTTGATTAAATTCCCTCTCTTGAAAGTCACCTTTTCAAACACGGTCTGTACAGAGTTACTAAACAGCTTGAGCAGAATGAATTGTTGTCTGCTTTTCCAATCCATACATTTCAGATTTTGAAATGTAGCCTTTAGGGCAACATGTAGAACACAGTAGATGGATTGTCCAAGGTTGTGATGATTCGGTGATGCCCAGCAGGAGATGATTTTGGTATTACGGACTCACTCCTCTTTGAAGCACTCTACTCCAGATAGTGCTTTGTGAATATTTAAAGAACATGCAGCACAGGGAAATTGAACAGAAGGCAGTACAGGGAGGAGCAAGCCCATCTTAGGATTTGTGCAGAATTGCAGGAGAGACTGAATAATCATCATGGAGGGTTTTACATTCGACGTGGTTGCATCAAGCTTTTCTTTGAGTAGGCATCCCACAAGCATTTGTGGATGGCCTAAGCCAGCACAGCTGCTGAGAGAAGAAACCTCTGCTCAGCCTGTATCACTGGCTTATTTGTGCTGGCATCAGGATTTGTAGAATTGCACAATGAAGCTGACTGGGAATCATTCAGCTGGAAGCAAACCTAACAACAACAAGTTAGTTCCCCTAAGGCCACAGCTTTCAGCAGTGCAGACAGACTGTTGTTCATTGAACTCTGCTGTCCCAGAGGGCTGGAGAAAGAGGTTAAGGTCACTGCTCTGCAGAATGGCTACCTGCCATTGTCCCTGTTAGACAGGCTCAAGTGCAACTGGGACAATGGATTCAGTCCTGAAGCTCTGACTCCATGGCCCTCAGTAGGGTGTGAGGGAAGAGGGGGAGGGACACGCAGGAGAGAAACCTGGGCCATGGGGAATTTGCTCTCTTGAGCAAAGATGTAGGAGGTCAAGCACTATAGATCAAGCACTTCACCTTTGGGATCTTTGCCAGGCCCTGGCAAAGTCTCGGATTTGGTTTTGAAACACAAAAACTGCTCACAGAGCTTCTTTCCCCTGGGTACCAAAGAATGAATAATGGATGCTTTTATGCTCTGCTATTCTTTCCATTTCCCTTGCTGTTACTAAAGTTGGCTGACTTAGAGAGGTTTTCTCCTCTCACCTTGGTGTCTGTAGCCAGATCCTCTAGGAAAGTCAAACTCCTGGATATAATTCACTACCACAGGAAGTAAAAATCGCAGTGTTTACTGCATATTGCTGAGAGTGAAGAAAACCTCTGAGAAGAAACACCAATATTGATCAGAAAGGTCCTTTACAACTAACAAAAGTGGTCAAAAGTATTTTTACTGAAACATTTAAATGAACATACATATTTAGGAGCAGAATAGCCTAGTTTAGGATTGTGCTATTTTATCTCAGAAACTTCAAGGCAGGTTTGTGGCTGTAAGGGAAAGTGCGTGGAGAAGCAGCATCCATTGCAAGAAGCCAGGTTGATAGGAAGCAGGAACTCCCTCATGGTATCCGTTACCCACCTGCTCCACCTTTTAGATGAATCACAAAGCAGAGGTCACTTCCACTTCCAGATGTCAATTCTCTCTTAGTATTTCTCACGACCATAGGAGTTTTTTAGCCCTCATGTCTGTCTTAGCTAAATGCTCTTACTAATTCTGTTTCCCTTGAATAAGTTCCCTGGCAGTTTTCAGTTCAGTTAGTTAAATAAACCATCATTTCCTGCCTCGAACGTCAACTATTGTGGCCCAGGGCTCCCTAAGGGTCTCGCTGCCTTTGGATCAGCTGCTTCACAATCTGAGCACATTCACCTCCTTCTTTCAAGCATTTCTCTGCCTTT
>VYXB01003353.1:139900-158744 GCA_013397135.1 Pachyramphus minor | reverse complement strand
CATGAGGACTTCCCTTGCAGAGGAAATCCAGGCTTTAACAGTAAAGATAATAGACAAGTTGTTTTCTTCAGCATCAGAGGGATTACAGGAAGCAATGCAGCTATGACACTGAATTGTAGATTCAGCAAGCTCCAGTTCATGTCACTCAAAAGAGACATCCTTTGTGGGGGTTTCGAACAGTTGAGGGACATTGCAAAGTTATGAGTCAACATTTATACTCTCTTCTTGGAAACTGGAAGCCTCCACCATGTCACATCATTTATTTTGGCCTGCATTCCCAGGCTGCCTCCCTATATGGGCTTCTGGACTTCTGCTTTTTGTTAAACAATCCTGAGACCACTTGAAGATATCTTTGGACTTTCCTCTATAGTTGAGGAGGTCACGGCTCCTTTATCAGGTAAACTGATGACCCAAGGCGCAAATAGCTGCAGATTTTGAAGTTACAGTTGCAAATTTAACTCTTAACTTTTCATGAGAATTAGTGTGCTGGAGGTGGGGAATTGATACCTTCCTTCCTGGTAAGTAATAGCCAAGAAAACAGTCTCTCATGTACATTGTAAATGCTACTCAGCTCTTACTTCCTTCTGAAGTGCTCCTGAAGGTGCTGCTGTGTTTGAGCAGTGGAGTGAAGGAACTAATCCCTGTTGGGTCTAGTGCTACAGAAATGCAGTGTCTGACATAGACTTTTTACTCTGAAGAAGCTCCCAATGTACTTGTTTGGTAGTGCTCGGTTTATCCAGTCTGCAGGTCCCCTCTCTCCAGCTGGACTCCTGTCTCCGTTCGGATCCACACTACGTTGGGACTGGGAGCAAAGGCCACAGAGCTGTTTGATTGTTTTGAAATACGATACAAACATCAGCATTAGCCCAAACAAGTGGTTCTTATCTAATGCAACAGTAATACTGCATGCCAGAAGCACCAGTATCTCTTTCTTGAACAAGAGAATCCGTGACTCTTGAACATTTTTCCAAACGCCCGGATACATGAAGAGTCCAAGCAAAGGCTGAACTACGGAAGCACCAGCGGAGTGCTTGGGGCCCTGGCTGTGAAGCTGGGCAGCTCTCCATCCACCTGTGTGGTAAGGTAAGGAGGTCTCTTGTCCTCAGAGAAACCACCACACCTGGCTGTTGCCAGAAGAGCCTCTGCCTGCTCCTCGCCTCCAGGTCCTTTCTGTGTGAATGGGCTCAGTGACAAGCGCAGTGTAGACAAATTGTGATGGCTTGATTAGACACAACACATCCAAAATTAAAGGTCAAATCCCAAGGTCCTTAGCAAGGCAAAGTTCTTAGCCAAGCATGTTTCACAACCTAGGCCACACTGGGTAACCTGTTTGTCTGTGGGAGCACTCACTGATTTTTGTAGAGTTACCTGAACAATAACTGACTTAAATCCTACCATTGTAGAGGCGCCCATCACTTGCAAAAATGACCTTCCTGATGTCTGCTCAGTATAAACTCTTGTCCCAAAATTTTCCCAAAACCCCCACAAAAAAGCAAGCCATTGGCTCTTGTAATCTATGTTTTTTTGGANCCAAAATTTTCCCAAACCCCCCACTAAAGCAGGCTCTAAAGCAGGGAGAAGTTCCTGACTACAGAGCAGACCAGCCTCACAGGGCCAGGGAGTTCTCTGGGGGAGGCCAAGCCCTCTCCTGCACTGCTCAGGGGAAGGGAGCTGTTGCTCTTTCTTTGCTGACCTCTAGAAGAATTCAGTTTTCTCTACCTCATTCTAGTTGTCTTAAATTTTCTGTTGCCTCCTGGCACTTGTTATATAACACAGGAGTTGCTGTGAAATTAAAGAAAACAAACCCCAGTAACTGCAGCATGTTTCTTTCCCAGTTTGAGTGTTACATAGAGTTTTCTGCTTCTTGAATCTTTCATGTCAAAAAGCCCCACCACAACCCGCTTAGAAGCCCTATCACTTTTGCTTATAGGGTAATATATTTGAGGCTTTATATTGCTGCATAAATGAACATTGTCAAAGAGAAACTTAGTACCAGTTCTACTGGCATTGAAATTTAAGTCTGTATGGGGTGGAAGACTCAGCTTGAAAAGTATTTGTAAATACTTAGGGAAAATATTTAGTTTTATTTGGAATTAAAGGAAAAGTTTACATCTTGGCTTTGTGACAGAGAAATCTGTTTCTAGAGCTAAAAGTGGGATATGGAATTGCTACTGACATCTCTTCTCCTTCATCTAGTTACCTGAAATTTGAGTGAGAAAATCACTTACAACTCAGCTGGGACATGTTCAAGCATTTGCTGATAATGCCCGGGGCAAATTCACAACTCTGACATTTAATGAGCACAACCGATGGCTCTGAGGAGTTTGACTAGCTGCCAAATTGATATGTCTGTGTATCCCATCAGTGGCTGTTATATCTCATTTGGGTTTGGTTTTGGTTTGTTTTTTTTTTTTCTCTGATCTCTGTTAAATTGATTTTTGGCCGGTCTGTTTGGTAATCGTGCTGAAGCACCGCAAAATGGACACAAAGAGGAACAATGCTAAGCAACCAGACGAAAAGAGACTGGAGCAATAAGAAAATGTGTTTGTTTTTCCCCGTGTAAACATGGTTTATCAGTCTGGAAACTGTCTTGCAAGTTATACTGCATTTCCGTTAAACACATCACAGAATGTGGTCTAATAAACACCTTCTGCAAATATCCCCTGCATGCAGGAAGTGATAGAACAGGAACGGCTCAGGTGACAGTCACTGGAGACAGATGGAATGAAGGACTCTCTTAGGAGGACTGGGATATTATGCAACATATATCAATTCTAGGTAGGGCTACATTTCCCCACGTGTAAGAGATCTCCATCCATCTGTCAGCAGCTGCTTTGAGATCCTGCAGTATCACTGCAGGAAAGTGCCAGGAAAGTGCCAGGAAAGAGGGGCTGAAGAGAGTACTTCAGCTGATCATCTGGAAAATTTGTGCTATAAGCACAAAATTTAAGGTCCTAAATACAAAATTAAGACCCTAAATACAGGCAAATAACACACTGATGTGGTGGATCATGACAGATACTGCACTGTTCACATCTGGAGTCGCAGAGCCTGTCCTTTTGTTGCCATACTGTTGGGCCATGAGACAGCATCGCCCCCTTGGCCTCCTCTTATTATCCAAAAAACTTCTGCCTCTTCCCCAGCAATGAGAAAGACAGGAACTGTCGGAGAGCAGGGAAACACAGCCTACCTTCTGCACTGCTGTTGATTTTACTGATGAAGTTGTTTGTAACAAGTAACTTTAGGTAAACATCTCTTGAGAAAACTGAGAGAAGGTCTTTGCATCCCTACCCTACTGGCTGGCAACTCTCCAGTGTGTAAATGTTGCCTTTCCTTGCCAAATCCAAAGCCTTTATGCTTTCCCTATGAAAGCGTCTACTTTTCCTGCTCTGAGAAAGAGAACATGCCAAGCAGAACAGCATAAATTGTGTCATTAGGTGGGATAATGTTTACCAGACCTGACACTGCCAGTCATGAAGCTGCTTGTCGTTGCAGTATTAGAAAGTATCTCCTGAAGCAGCACGTCCAGTCAATAGACCTCTCCTATCTTTAACACATGGCCAAGATTAAACACCTTCATCTCCACTGTTTTAGCCCCCCCTTAACTTCCTTCAGCCTTATCCCCACTTCTTGAAGCTGTCCTGGCTCTCTTGGCCCAAACCCCCTGGTTTAGTAGCTGCTCTCCTGACTGCTGAGGCCATCTCTTCAGCTCAGTTACCCAGAGGAGAGCAAGCAGGGAATCAGGAAAACAGTGGCTCTGCCAATGCCATCTGAACTGGAAAGGTCCCTGGCTGCTTGCTGAGCTGCTCCCAGGTTAGGATGCACTGCCCTCTGGTTAGGATGTTCATTGCAGACCCCACCTGGAGCTCTGCTGACCCAGCAAGGTGGGACAAACCCTGTACAACAGAGCCCTTGTTTCAAGAGTTTATGAGAGGTTAATTCCACCATAACTGAGTTCATAGATTTTCTTCAATTCTGTTTTACACCCGATGATCTGAAAATTTTAAGGATAAAAATGGCCTTGGCCCCCTCTTGGAAAGGAGAGAATTTTTGCTGTACTTTGTAAGGTTTATTTCTAGGCTTATGACTTTGCAAGAAGAAAATCAATCTAAATCTCATCATTCTGATTCCCGTCACACCCTTTTTGTTCTTTTCTCTCTTGACTTTAAAGGCTGCTATTTTAATAACTGTTTGCAGTTGAAATCAATGCCATGCATCACTGAAAAGGCTGAAATCCTAGCTTTCCTGAGGGAAAACATTTCCCCACCCATCCCTATGGGACAGGACAGAGTTCAGCAGCTCCGGATGCCTCTTACAGATGATGTTTTCATCTTGTCTCCTTCACCATGTTGTGTTGGACATGGTAATTCACAACCACAGCAGGCTCCCATGCCTCCAAACACAAGAATCTGCCTAAGTCCAGGGACTTCAAAGAGCTGAGGTACAGGGGAATGTGGTGGTTAAACGCTGGTTTATGTGTTATGTTACTGCGGTCTATTTTTAGCAGCTGCGGTCGCTGTGTATTGCAACCCTAAGTCACCTCTGAAATTATAGTCACAAAAAAGAAATTGAAAAACAAATTAATTGGATCTAGAGATTAGCCAAAAAGGAATCCTGTCTCAATATTTATAGACCAAATAAACATAAACAACTGTAAAAATGTGTTTGTGTTCTCTCTGGTTAAATACAGACCCCTCTGCTGCTGCTGCTTTGGCTGTACAGTAAACGTCCCAGCATCTGTGCTGTGAATTGTTGTCGCTGGAACTTCGTGGTTTCTACAAAGTGCAAGGACTGCCAGTTCCCACCCAGTCTTTTGTGCTTGAACCCTCTTGTCACTTAAATGATTGTTACGGTAGTGTACCTGTGATGAAATTAGTTGCTCAGGTATAGGTGCTCCCTATTTACATCAGTGAAAGTAAGAAGACCATCAGTCCACTTGAACTCTGTTTTCTTGGCCAGTATGAAAGAGAGTCAACCCAAAGCAACATAACTTCTCTGGCTGGTGAAGCAATACAGTTTCTCATCTTACAGGTTGCTTTGTTACATTTATTTTCTGCTGTCTGTGCATGCAGAGGGGATTTTTCATATTTTTGCTCTCTGATTTTATGTTTTCTTGTGCCCAGTCTATCTGACTGCCTTTGCATTTCAGTTACTGCTTCTCAAAATGGCTCCAACCACTCTCTTTTGCCATCTCAGAGGAAAGGCACAACTGCATTATTGTACTGAGTGAATGCATTTTTTCACACATGTAGCTGAAGGAGAGATTATTTAAATATCTAAAACACTCTCCTAATTGGAATAATGACATGGTAGGAATGGGAGCGTGAGGAGAATTTAGTATTCAGGGTCCTGAATTTCAGTGAATGAGTAATCAACACTCCATCACTTCCTACAAGGTTAAACAATGTTTTAAGCAAGTGGTTACGTTAAAAACACCATTTGACTGTATTAAAACAAACAAAGGGAACCCCAAGAATGGCTATTTCTGGTGATCTTTAGATCACATGACAGTTTTGTGGATCCCTAGCAAAAGAGAAGCTCTCTTGAAATGCTGCTGGCTGGCTGGTGCCTCAGGGCTGCCCACCAGCCCCTGCCCCTTTTTGCCCCAGTCATCCTGTCTCTCCTCACCTTGTGCTATCCTGATGCTGGTGTCAACACCAGCTCTCGGAAGCCAGTGTTCAGAGCCAGATCGAGGGGAGTGATTTGGGTTAAAAAATAACCCAGCAAAGTGTGTTTGCTTGTCTCCATGTGTGCGTGTTTGAAAGGCTCAGTTTCCCCATGTGATTCATGAAAAGGCTGTACCAAGGTCTGTGCTGGCACGAGGTGCAGGCAGGAGCAAGGGGGGAAATGGAACAACTCCAAGAGCTGGGGAGGAAAATATCTCTGACTGATACTGCTGACAAATATTGTATCTTCTGAAGTCGCTGCCTTAGACCAGAGCAGTTGCATTGGTACCTGTAGCCTGTACCTTAGCAAGGCTGGCCTATCTTTACGTCTTTGTTTACAGCTTTATTCTTATCAACAGGTTGGTCATTTTCTTGGTCAGTTTACTGCTATAAGGTCAATTATATGCAGTTACTCAGAAGTCAATGTGTAGTGGTCTAATATAATAATTTTTATATACAAAACATAATTTTCCTGTCATCCTACATATTCACAATCATTACATCAGCACTCTTAATCATTTACCTAAAAGTATTTAAGCAGTTCTGAGTGATTAAGCATTGTTGCCACTACTTTCTTTTGCATCCTCCAGTATTATGCTTTTCTTTTTATTTTTTTCTTTCCTGCCGGTTGTTTCTGTAATTAATTTCGTGGGGCTTGATCTGAAGCACATGGAGGTGAATGCACAGACTTTCATTAACTCAAATAGGCTGCAGATCAAACCTCCTGCAAATGCTTTAACAGCCACAGGTCAAGGACTTGAAATTCAGAACACTCGTTTTACTCTGTATTTTTATTGCTCTTTCAGCTAACTCCATGCAGAAATGCAAACTCTCCCAGGCACAACTCTGGAAAGTAAAAGTCTATACTACATTTATTACAACAGTACTTAGAAATGCCAACTAAAGCACAGGTTGCACTGTGCCTCACTCAAGGACCCAGCAAGAGACAGATTGAGACAGATAAACAGGCTGTTTGTGGCAGAACTGAGACTCAAATCCAGGTAACATTAAATGCAAGTTTAGTGCCCGTTCTCTTCCCTGCTCCCAGTTATGCCTCTCGTTCTGCTGAGGCACAGCATCACATGTACCTGTGTAAGTGCAATGTTCTCTAATCCTTTCTGATAGTGATATTAATCCAAAAGAAGGGCGGACACTTCAGTGTTTCTATCAATCCCTGTGCTGTTTGCTTGCACAGCAGCAATTATGGACTCTGCCACTGACAGCATGAATAAGTTTTTCCAGTGTCTGCCTGATACGAAGACACTGCAAGAGTTCACGTGTACATGTCTCATACGGCTCAAAGTTTCCTCATCTTTCTGCCATTCAACTTTCCAGCATTATCAGACGCACTGCAATATCCAGCCTTGGAGGAGAGTTTGAGCTGAAGAGACTTTTGCTGCCCACCTTATACGGTCCTGCTTGAAAGCAAGCATTCATGACCAAGTGTAGTAAAAACATAAAAATTCCAGCTCAAGCTGAAGCAAATCCTTGTTCCCATTAATTGCTCAGAACAAACATTGGTGATAGTGCACTGTCCCTGCTGGAAAATATACCATTCGCTCATGGTAACAAAGTTAACTACAAAGTTAGCTTTAGCTACTAAAAGAGTTGTATTTTGCCACAACAGCAGAATGAACACATATGAGTTATCATGAGGTGAAAAACAGGCACTTAGGAGTGTACCCTGAAGTCAGCAGTTCTGGACAGACATTGAAGCTGATCTCAGCAAAACCACATTGTCTTCTGACTATTTCCACCTCAGGAAAACAAATGAACGTTAACCATTCGGAAGTTTGAAAAACTAAAAAAAGATAAAAAAAAAATAATTAAAACCTGTTTTTAGAAATCAAGTTTCAAGTCTCTTCTTTAAGCATCTCAAACATTTGCAATTCATCTATTGACCTAAATGCAAATTCAGTTATTTATGCTGGATTTATTGTCCTTCATGCTCTGGCCACTTGCTGACTCTGTCTCAGAGACTACATGAACTCTGGTGACAAACAGAGCTTCCTCTGTGCCAAACAGGAAAAATTTTAAACTATTTATCTGATATGACAGTATTGATAATAGTGCAGAGAAGCACTTTGGACTTCTAAAAGGTACACTGATCTTCATTATCTTCTGTTTACATTTCTTTCTGCTTTGTGGAAGAAAGATTAGGAGACAGCTGGCTTAGCTTGTTGTTGAGCTGGAATATAGAAGATGGTAACTGCAAGGACACATTATTTAGATGATCAGTAAGAGTGACTTTGGAGTGCAGTTTAACTTGCTTTCTGAATAATTGTCTTAGATTTCAGTTCCTAAATGCTGCCTGACTCTCGACTGCCAAAATAAGGATTTTTGCATTACTTGCTTCCTATAGCTGGTTCGTAATAGGGACAGAAATTTGTAGACACCATCCAGATCTTCCTTTGTAAGATAATTTTCCTTCTTTCTGTAAAAATCTTCAATAGTCTAAACAAAATTTCAAGTTTAACCATCTCAGTCTTGAAGAAGGTGAGGCACAGGACAAGCAAAAAGATGATGGAGTATACACAGATTGTTCAGTGAGCAGGATACAACTGTTGTATTCTTTCCTAAAATGAAAAGTGCTTGTTAAAAATCAATACTCTGGTAAAGCAGAGAGAGACATCCCAAGAAGGGATCCAGCAGTAACCAGATTTTTATGTTTCTCAGGTTCTGAAATTGTTTTCCAAAGACATCAATTAATGTCAGCTTTGCCTACTTCTGATCTTATTTGTAATGTTCCTCTGTATTGGGTCCACAGACAAATGTGGACATTTTGACACCAAGACAGTTTAAACATTTTCAAAGTATACTTCTGGAGGAGCTGGGAAAAATCCCAAATGAGCTTAAAATATTTCCAAACTTGCAAGAACAAGACATAATGGCTGTACTACCCGACATTGCCATGTTTCTAGAACAGAGCCTTTATGGGAACAAGCATGACCTTGTTGTCCTTCCTCTACTTGCTGCCCCAGAAGCGTGAGGTGGGTCAGGATGCAGCCTAGCAGCCTTATGCCATCCTGGTGCTACTGCACTTCTGCTTAACCTAAAACCTCTCCTTGCCTTCACTCTCTGCTCTTGGGACCTGTGGCAAATCCTTGGCACACCAGGTGGAAAGGACTGGTGCCAGTGCCAGGGTCTCCTGTTCCCATCAGGAGACTCAGACCCTCCATTTGCAGCACTTGTCCTTCCTGTGCAGTTGCAGGTATCACAAACTCTGAAATGCTTTGAAGTCTAATGTTAAAAAAAAACCCAGGGAAAATCATTGCCTCTGAGGCTGCTATCACAGACATTTATGGTGAAGAAATGCTGGCTCAAACTCAAAGCTTCCAGACTAACAGCTTAAAACAGGTGAAGTACAGAGGCAGCGTGACTGATAAAGAAGCTCCTCCCAAGCTTGTGTAGCGCAGCACCCAGGACATTCACAGACAAAAAAAATGCTATTCCAGGTAAGGAGGCAATGCTAGTAGCTATCCTAAGTCACTCTCCAGTCTCTCCTCTTCTCGGTGTGTTGGCATACTAGTAGCCTCTGAGAGGAGCCAACATGGATCCTGACTCACTTCTCTTTTCCAAACACACCAAGTTTGTTGGAAAAAGCAAGCCCAGCTGCTTACTTCTACTGATTTTACTGGGTCAGCACTGGATGCAGTTGTAATATTCTTTTTCCATTTCTTTGTCCTAAACATGAACTAATTGTTTCAGACTGTGATGAAGGAGTAGGGTTTGGGTGCTGAAATTTCAGAAAGAAGGAAACACTGTGCCTTGTCTTTCCAGCTCTTTGTAATTACTTGGGTTTCTGGGTCTTCCCTAAGGCAGTCTTCACTTCCTTCTGCCAATTGTATACAGAAATTAATTACTCTGATTCATATCCTGGACCCTGGCACCTGTTAATTAGGTGTCCACAAGGGCTGCAAGTGGGTATGTCCTCCGTAAGGCTTCCAGAATTCATCCCAGAAATGTAGTTAAGTGAGGATTTCCTTTGGTGCCAAAGTTCACTCAAAAACCACCCCTCCCTCCCTTCTCCACCTCAGTTGCCCTCCTGGACTTCTCCAGCCCCCAAAGGTTTACTTTTAATACAGCAGAACTCAGCAGAAGGTTACATAGGCACAACGGTGAAATCAAGGAAAGGAGCAGGAATAGAAGGGAGGGAAATGCTTGTCCTCACCGAGCCCCTGCAAAGGGCTTTTAGATTCCAGTGATGCCTGAGGCCTGAAAACACAGATTGGAAGTACTTTGCAATTCCTAGGTGACAGTGTTAGTGTCAAAATTCAGATGTGATTCTCTAACTGTGGGCAGTTAATGACCACCAAAATGAGGGCTGTGCCACCAGGTCTAATTTGGGACCAGCACCCACATGTAGGTGCCTTGCATGAGTTTTGCAGTGAGAGGCCAAAAATGCCAGGGTTTTTTGTCCTGGCTGACTCACTGGAGCCAAGCATGACCTATCCAGACCATTATGAACACAGCTAAATCTGAACTGTAGGTTCCAAGACAAAGCCATTTTCGGTAAGGACATTTTTATAGCCCACATGTGGAAAGAAAATCCCTTCTGATTGCCTTCATCTCTGCTGGGTTTGAATTAGACTGTGAAATGCGCAGCAGTCAGGTGTGCTGAGTACGTACACCGGGTACAGCCCTCCATACTGTTATCTTGTTCCTTCAGTAGTTGCTCAGTAGTGTTTGCCCCTGTATCTAAGCTTTGGCAAGATTGTAAAGAACAAAGCTATTTAGAGAAATGCCTCATGAAGTGTTTAATGCTCTCAGATGAACCTGTCTCAGCTGTATACAGTTTTATTGCATACCCTGTGGTTTTTCCCAGTAAGCCATGTAACACAGGAGGGACAGACCACTCTGTGTTACTTTGACACTGGTTTTGGTTCCTCTCCAAGTACTCTGGGGGTCTTTCCTGCTGACATAACAACCCTTGTGATTCCTGACCATATCTGTGGAAAAAACAGCTGATTCAGCTGTGGCTCTCACTAGGGGAAACCTGAGTTTGGGTTTTGAGGAGGCAGGCCGGCCTCTAGGAGCCTTCCCCTATTCCCAGGGGAACCCCAGAGCCAGGGATGAAGACAAAGCACAAGATTTGGTTTCAATTCACTTTTTTAAACTAGTGGCTTTTCAAAAACCAGTTTCTATAGTGACAGGGAACTGTGGCACCATTGTGAAGGCCCAAACAGCCCTGGTCGGGTATTAGCCAGAAATTCAGCAGTGCAGCCAGCTCTGGAGCAACCAGCCCTAGCCCCTGCTGTGCTCACAGCAGGGCCCTGCTTCAAACACCTCCCCTGCCTGCCAGCCACACTTTTAGCTGCCTGTGGGCTGTGTTACCCCTAAACACCACAACTTCGCTTAATCACAGGTAAAATGATGTATGTCCAAAATAGGAATACGCTTTGGTTGGGTTTAGCTGTATTCAAGGTTACTTTGCTATAAAGGGAAAAGTCAGATTTGAAGACAGCTTTCAACTATTGTTTTCTTTTGCAGACTGGTGCAAAAACATGAAATGTGCTCATAATCATCCATTGAGTCAGCAGAGGAGCAACCTAAAAGCCCAGGCCCTATTTAACTCTTATTTATTAGAATGTGCTGCCTCCCACCTCCCCTCTTGCTATCTGTCATACTGGATACTTCCACTCATGCATATAATCCAGACCTTCCAAGAGGACCTTGGAAATCACCCACGGTCATACTATTCTCCAGGTCCTCACCAAGACACACAAGAAGTGTGCCAGGGAGAACATCTGCCTCATTCAGCCCAGTGCCAGGCGGTAGAGGGACACCACTCACTCACTCACGGTGCTTGTTTGCCCTCATCCCTGGTTATCTGCTGGATTATGTTGCAGTCTGTAGCATGCAAAGAAATACAACCTCAGCACTCTTACAAGTTAAATCTCAGGTAAAATTACAGGTACCTGCCAAGTGCTTCTGCATAATGTGCCTCATGCATGTGTAAGTGGTAAAGTGTGGTTGTGCTATTTGTACAAATCTCAGGAAGCCGTTCACTAGGTTTTCACTTAAGTCTTTCCTCAGGAATAGCCGGGCACATGGACATCAGGAATGGGTCTGTGGCCTGTGTTGCCATTTGGTGTGCAGACCCATCCTACCAGGTGGGAGAAGGATGCCTTTCCAAGGGGCACAGGGATGTAACAGCCCCAACAGGTACCACTGTGTACGCAGTGATTTCAGAACAGAAAGGAGCCATGGCCTGGAGCCAGACAAAGCTCTTCTGGCACTGAAGGCAGGGCATTAGCCACCTCTTCCAGTTCCAAACAAAGCACCATTATCCCTTTAAGTTTTATGATAAACCGTCATTTTTCTTAAATATTTCACAATCACTATTCTCTTCCTACTCCTCTTATTTTTGCCTGTATACCCATGCAGCACTTTTGGAGCTGAGATCACATGCAAGGAAATGGAGCAAAAATGGCAAATGAGATAGTTTTTGTCAGAGAACAATGTTGTACATATTGTTTCCTGTTAAACCATTGGAAATGGCATACCCTCCAAGAAATTGTCCTTCTAGTGCAAGATTTTAACTCAAATGAAAAAGGCCATGTTCTGTATGAAAGAAAAAAAGAGAGGCATATTTAGACCAGTTCTTATACCAGTATTTCCATTGTCAGGGTAGTTGTACTGCACAAGCTAAGGGTTTGTCTATCCTAAGGGTGATGGTAGAACCTCAGAAGAGGCCAAGAGGCTAGACATAATTGCTTTGTATTTCCCAGCCTCCAGCAAGCAGCTGCTCAGGGATTTAATCAGGCAGAGGTGAAACTGTGTCTATATTGCCAGGACAAACTGAACAAAATAAGAACTATGTATGTCTTGAAAATGAATCATTGGGATTCACCAAAACTGGAGAAGTGCACCACTCTGACTGTCTTATGATTGCGAGTGCAGGCACTGTTTTAGGGAGGTACTTCCTGCAAGAGATGAATTTTTCCCTTGCTTCCTCGAGACCTTCAAGTGACCCTACTAAATTGTTAAAATTCCATTAGGAAGTGGCTGCTGGGAACATGTGCAATAAATAGCTACTAAGATCAATGGCAGTCTTGTTGATTTAAAATCAATGTATTGTTTGCTGATGGAGCCAGCAGTGTTTTCCTCTGGGAAATGTAACAGCAATTGGTTTTAAATAAACACAGTAATAAAAAACTTTATCTGAACTCAATAGTCACTCGGGTGGATTTTAGAGCAATCCAGAAAATGCCCACAGCCCATAGACAAGAGTTGGAGGTGAACAGGGACTTTGGATACTGCCGTTTATGGTGGGCCACTTGAAAATAGCATAGAACAGAGCAGAACTTCTGCAAATGCTCTCTGAAAGACAGGTACTTAAGTTACCTAGACCATCCTCTGAAAGCCACAGGTCACTTTTGAAAACCTGAGACGAGCAACGTTGGGTTGCTATGGCTCTAATGACCACTGTGCACCTTTTCCAGGCCAATTCCTTGTTCCCCTCCCAGCTTCTGGCTGGCCTTCATTGCATGTGACACCATGCATTCATGATGGAAATAAGTCCATCAAAACCTAAAATGCCACCAAAAGTTGGTCTCATCCACCTGTCACAAGCACTTAGCTTTGGATTGGGATTCAGTCTCTCTTCTTCCTTAAAGATTCTGCTTTATCACGAGCACATTTTTTTCTGCCAGTTGCCCAGCTAGATTGTTTCAATGAAAATAGACATGAAAGCGTTTGCCCCACCTACATTTTGTTTTGTAACCTAACCATTTAAATTGCATCATGTTTTTTCCATACAAATCATCTGATGATGACTCCCAGGGCAAGCCTTCACCTCTTTTCCTGCACGTTTTAATACTTCAGCTATTACCACCTCGTGGTTGTAGATAAGCACATCATTAATTATGAGTGGATTGACCACTAGATAAATCACAGGGTTTTTGGGTGGGTTTCTAACCTGGGGAATAAGGCACCTGAGTGAGGAACAGAAACTGTGACCACATCAGAACTCTCTGCAGTCGATGGCTATAGACTTTCAGAAGGAATAGGCAAGGACAGAGGCCAGGGCGTTTGCCATACATATAACCAAAGGATTAAATGCACTAAACTGTCCTTAAAAAACCAGCAATGAACTGGATGAGAACTTATAAGTAAAAATTCAGGGCCAAGCAAAGCAAGGAAACCTCATGATTGGTGCTTGCTGCAGGCCACCAGAGCAAGGGGAGCCTGTTTGTGAAGTGTTCTTACTTTGAGTACAGGAAACATGATGCTTGCATGCTCTGATCCTGCTGGGGCACTCCCTGATATCCCCTGGAAAAGTGGCATAGTAAGCTGTTAACAATCCAGGAGAACTCCTGGAAAGTGTTGAAAATAATTTCTTAATCCAGGTGACAAACAATTGGATCAGAGAAGCATTACTAGTCCTGCTGCTTACCAGCATGGATGAACTAATTAGACATGACAGGACTGGTGGCAGCCTGGGCTGCAGTGATTCCACCCAGGTGGAATTCACAGTCTTGAACACCTCTCTTGCGAAGAAAGGCTGAGAGAGTTTAGTTTATATGAAAGATGGAGAAAGACTTTTTACTGAGGCCTGTTGTGATAAGACAAGGGGGACTGGTTTTAAACCGAAAAAGGGTAGACTTAGATTGAATATATGGAAGACTTTTTTTTATGATTAGCATGATTATGAACAGGTTGTCCAGAGAAGTTGTGGATGCCCCGTGTCTGTGTGTTCAAAGTCAGGAGGAGCTTTGAGCAACCTCACATTGTGAAAGATGCTCCTGCCCATGGCAGGGTCTTTGGACTACATGGTCTTTAAAGGTCCTTTTCAACCCAAACCATTCTATGATAAACTGTAAACATTTTAGATTTTGTGATTTACTTCCATGACGTAGAATAGAAAATTTAAAAAAACAGGCAATATTTTTCCTTCCCTATTAATGTTCTTTACAAGATTATAATGTGCTTGTTTTGATGGCGATTAAGATATAAACCAGTCACAAACAAGCAAAATCCCATAATAGACCTGCATTCTGGATCCTCCTTAGTTATACAGACATTCATCTCTAGAAATACAAACTTTTCCGTAAATATGGACACACACACATACACACAGCATTTACTAAGGCCAAACAACAAAGTGGTTTTATGCCTGGGAAGAAAACTTTCAAATACAAAGCCTATAAATAGATTATATGTTGCCTTTCTGGCTCAGCAAATAGCTTGAAAAAGTGCTCTCAGGAGACATTAATTTGCAGTGTCCCCCCCCTTTATTTCACTGAGATGTTAGTTCTGCAGTCTAAATTTAATCCTTTATTGTCATTATGGGAATTGCCACCATGAGGGAAGCAAAGGCACTTTCTGCATTTCTGTAAGCATCAGAAAATAAATCTGTACAGAAAGAAAACATCTCCTCATGTGCAGAAGGCGTGTTACTTCACATAAAACGTGTCAGGAACTAGTGCAACGACCAGTACACAAACCACAAAGAGGCCTAGAGTTGGATATGACAAAATAGAAAGCCACATTGGATATATCCTGCAGTAGCTGACATGCACACTGCTGTCCCAGGATCTGGGACACTGTGCTTGCAGCAGCCAGCGAGGAGATGGCTCAGGAGCATCTCACATGGATGAATCTCAAATAAAACTTTTCCAGCCCTTACTGACACACCTTTTTCTGGTTCCTGAGTAGTTTAGTTCCAAGGCACATTTGTATTAATAGTAAATCTGAAAGTGCAAAATGAAGCATGTGGCTCCATGGCCCACAGCCAGAGCCCGCTCCAGCAAAGTGAGAGCAGATGCGACCCCTGGTTCCAGAGGCACTTGAGTGTAAGAAATGTTTTGCTGTTCTTCCAGCCATTGCTGGAGGTAGGACAACCTCCTCGAGTAATAAACAACCAGAAAACACCGAGCTTTAGGTCTGTTCCAGCATTCTCCTATAAACACCTATACTTCATGCAAATATCCACAGACCATTGCACTCCCAAGCCAATCACTTTCGGGAAAGTCTCTCTTTTTCTGGACCTGTTTGAATTGTGTTTGACAACATAGAGCTTTAAGTCTTTCTCAGATGCCTTGGGCTTCAAGGGGACTCAGCTAGGAGGGACTGATGGAGTCTATGCACCAACATTTCTCCTACAGGAGAATAAACCAGTGGGGAAAAGCAGCCTTGCTGAAGATGGAACTTCTCCTGCTGTCTTTTTCCCCCTCTGCACACCGCAAACATGGCCCAGCAGAAATATTTTCAAGAACAAATATGCACAGAAGTACTTATGCTCTATGTTGCTATACCCAACCCCCATAAATTTATGCTCATGTAATTACTGTTCTCTGTTTGTCTACTAATAGGGAGCTAAAAATACCACAACCCCCCAAATTAGAACTATTCTATTTTTTGTTAAATCCCTGCAGTTGATACTGAAGAAAATGTTGTGCTGAGCCACATGAGATCTCTCTTGCTTGCATTAGTCAAGACTACAACAACACCAACAAAAAACCCCACCAAAAGCATGACATGCACAGATCAAGACAAATTTGACTGCGTTATGAAGCCATTGATCCTGTATTCCCTGTCCTTTCTTCATCTGATGCTTGGTATTCCTACAGTGGGAATGGATTTGTGCCAGGATCTGTTCTATCAGAACTCGCATTTAGGCAAAACGTAAAATTTTTCTGCAATATCCAAATTTCTAATTTGTTTTCCAAGGTGTCCCTCACTTACAAGGAATAACTTATCATTGACAGAGCACTTACTTTGGTAGTAGAAATATGGACATCATCCCATGAATAATCTTGTGAGTCACATGAAATTAATCTAGTACTAAATAAGCAACAACAGCTTATTCTCAGTTTATGTTCAGGTTGTAAAATCTTTGTCACACGAGTCATCTCTTTATCACATATAAATACTGTATTTGCCATTAGGGCCTCTGAGTCCCTGTTTTTAAAAGGTTTGTGGAAGGAGCTGTCTGGAAACATAAGGCCAACCTCTCCCCAAGCAAAACTAAATGAGACTGAGTATCCCAGTGCCTGTTTGAGATGGGAAAGTCAGGACATGCACACAGTTTCCCCTTCACTTCTGATAGGCTTCTTTGAGCAAATAACATTGCACAAAAACCACTGACACCAAGAAATAGCTCATAGGCGAGACCAGGCGAAGCTTCGGCTGGCAGCCAGTGAAGACAGATACTGCATTAGAAAAAAAAGAACAGATGCAACCATCCTAATATCATCTCCCACTTTTTGAGCAGCAGAGAAAATACCAAATGCAAACATGAAACTATCCACTGCACTGCCTGGCTCATCACTTAAAGGCCAGGATAAGCAGATGAAGAGTTTGACTAAGGGCTAAGGAGCAGAATGGTTTTGTTTTTTTTTTTTAGATATTGAAAAGCCAAGACATAATCAACGTCCCAGAAGGATTTTCAAAAGCAATTAGGACCCCAAGTTCTGTTAGTCCATTGGTCCTTCTGAAAATCCTATATAGTAGCAAATTAAGTGCATCACTGGACATCAAAATACCTCTGTGTTCTTGTGCTGCTTCTGCTAGGGACTGTCACCCTTGATTTCAGCAGGGTAAAGTCTTTGTTATGAAAAGGTGAGCAAGTACTTTCCATTCTGTACTTCATCTAGCTCCCCCCCAAAATGGAAATCTTATCCTTCTCTTGTTTAATGAAAATGTTACTGCCCCATGAACTAATTTAACTAAAATCGTAAGATCAGCACTCAATCCCCGTTCATGGTTGTGCAGGTCTTTGCTGTACAGAGAACAGATTGCTTTCATCTGATTGAGGTTTACTTGCCTCTCTGATCTGACAGTGCAGATTTGCAGTGTCTTTCTCTGGGTAGAAATCCCTCTTGGATTGGTAAATGATGTAAAGGTTGCTGTGTCCATCCCAGTCCCATCGGGTGGTTGTGGGCCAAATGCTGCCTCCTGTATTTACAAATTTCTACTGATAGGAATTGTGCTGCTGAGTGGGATTTTGGGACTGATGTTTGTATACATTTTGTCCTCAGAAACATGACACCAACGTATTGCACACAGACTGCAGAAAAATTGCACAGGATTTTTTTTTTTTAAATTTTATAAAAGAAAATGTTCCCTCAATATCCTAAATACTGAACACGACTTTTGCTCAGGCTGCAAATAGCAAACAACTTAATCACCTGCTATTTAAGTACCTGTTGGTTTTGTCATAAAGTGAAACTTTTGAGCAAGATCGTATTGCACATGCAGTGGCTTCCTGAATCCTTAAATATTAATCCTTGAGTAAAACCAGACTGAAGGTAGTCCCAGGATCTTTAATTAAAGTCTGAGCTGCTGCATCGCACTATCTTGTATCCCATGTTAAATGTTCCTCACCTTGTCTTTGTGCCAACACCAACATTTTCAGAGTCTCTGGATGACCTTGGCAGGAGGATGGGGGTGTGAACTGGGAGGGACCCATTCCTGGGGGGACAAAGGGTCCATTACCAGTCAATGGGCACAGGGACAAGGCTGGAAAACATGGCCAGCTCCCAGGGAGATAGTTTGTCAAGGACCTGCGGGTCTCAAGATGGTTAGATGATGGAAAGTGTTAAGGGGGCAACTGTGAATCGAAAGAAGCCCCTGGAAAGGAAAAAAATGGGGCAACGGGGGGTGGTGAAGAGTCATGGTGCAGCAGAAAGGGTGGAAGGCCACAGGGGGCCATGTAAGAAACAGGGATGTGAAAGGAAGGGCACGAGCAGGAGCGGCAGGCGGGAAGCCGCAGAAAGGGAAGGGAGGAGAGAGACCAGGGCTCGGATGTGCGGTACAGGGGGGCAGAGACCAGGTGTGCGGAGCGGGGAGCTGAGACTGGAGGCACCCGGGAAAGAGAGAGTGATGTGAGGTGCGCTGCCTCTGGTCCAGCGCCTGGTACCGCTGGCACCGGCACTGGCACCGCTCGGCGGTGCGGGAGCAAAGGACACGGTCCCGCCCCGTGTGCCCGGCGGGGCGGTCCCGGGGGACGGGCGCTGGCCCGACCCTGGCGCTCCTCGGCCGCCGGGGAACCCGTGCTGGGGAAGGGGCCTCCGCTGCCCTCGGGCATCGCGCCGAGCCCCGGCACGGGCTGCGGGGGCGGCCGCTCTCGGGAGGGTCCCCCCCCGTACCGCCCCCGGGCACCGCAACGCGCCGCCCCCGGAGCTCCCGAGGCTCGGCGCTACCCGGGGAGGGGACGCGGCGCACGGCCCGAG
>VYXB01003353.1:0-139623 GCA_013397135.1 Pachyramphus minor | reverse complement strand
AGTGACGTCAGCGCTGCCTAAAAAAGCGCCCCGGCAGGCAGGCAGGGCAGCCGGCAGGGCGGGCAGCGGCCACAGCGACAACAACAACAACAGCAGCAGCGACAATAGCAGCAGCCGCTCGCGCCCCACCGCCGACATGGTGTCCCCCGTCACCGTGGTGAGTGCGGGCCCCGCGGCGGGCGGGGGGAGCAGGACCCGCGCCCCTTCCCACGGGCACCCTCCCGAGAATCGGTGCCCTCCCTATTCGCCGGTGCCGCCCTCCCACCTGCCCCCCGAGGCGCTGTCCCCCGAGGGCGGCGGGTGCTCAGATCCGCTCCGCTCCCGCCGCCGGGAGTGCGACCATCGCCCGAGACCCCCCCGTGCCCGGTGCTCATCCCGGCCCCCCGGCAGCTGTTGCTCCAGCGGTGCGCCTGCACGGGCAGCTGTCCCTCGCTTCCTCCTCTTGTCACTTACGTTTTTATAAACATGTGTGATATATCTCCTCTATGTGGACTGCATCTGCTCGGAGCGACGCTGCCCCAGCTGCCCTGGGCTTGCGCGGCGGCAGAGCCCGGGAGCATCCTCCTGCTCCCGCGGCCTCCCTTGCTCTAGCAGGCATCTCTGCCTCACCATCCGGAGATGGCTTTGGTGTCCAGGTGATGGCTTGGGCTGAGGCTCCTGTTGACCACCGTGTCGGGCAGACCTTACCACAGGCTGGATGACTTCCCGCTGAGACCTCTGGCTTTGCAAGCCAGTCTGGTGCTTCTACCACCTAACGACATGAGACGGGGATGGTGTCACCTGCCTGTTTCACAGGGGAGTCACAATGCTTAATTAACGTAACCAGAAATAAGGTAACACCTCACTGCTGTCCTGTCAGTTGGTGATGTGTGCAGCAGCACAGCTGGGTTGATGGAGCAAAACTGGTGACTGAAGTAGCTGTGGCTTGTGCCAGCAATACCAGGTCCTGGCTCTGCAGGGGAAGAGGGGGTGTTTCGATGGTAAAAGAACAGCCAGAACAGCAGAGAAGCTGCACTGTTAGACATGCTGCTTTGCATGTTCCTCTTTCTAGAAAGCAAGGCATTTGCTGGAATAGCCCAGTAGACTAACACATGCTGTAAGAATAGCTAACTGTTGGTGGGAAAGTTGCCTGGTGCTTCACTGCAGCACTGAACACCTATTGCTGGTATCCTGGTTCCCTGTCGATCCATTATTATCCTGTTTTGAAATATTTTGGTTAATGGCCAGGCCATTGCATGCTGTCTTGCAGGTAGAAATTTTGTCCTTTCCCTGTTCTTAACTCACAAAGCCGAAGTTCAAAACTTTCAAATTGCTTTGCCAGTTCTGCAGAGCAGCCTGTATTGTCTGATAGTTCAGATAAATGTTCCTCCAGTTATTAACATGTACCTGGTAAGTTCATCAGCAGCCTGGGGATGACTTTTATCTCTAGAGACAGAGGGAAGTAGCTTGGAAATTATACCATTGTAGTGCCAATTTTTTTTTTTTGTGCTTTTTCCAAATAGCTGAAGAGATTTGCTATCTGTGCTTCTGTGCCATAAGCTAAATTTGTCCTTCAGTAATGCTTTTGGTTACAATGAATTGTGTATGTGTACCTTGGAAGTAAAATCTTATGCTGGTACAATACTGGAATGGCTCAAAAACTGGCAGAATTTGTGTCACTGTTTGCAGGAGGCAGTGCTTGGCTGTTAAGCTGTTTCATCAGGGTGGTCTTGCAGAGTATATTCCAACAGAGCTTTGAAAGGAGGCAAATGACTAAAGCATTTAGTCATTATGTGTTGGAAAGTGTGTATATAGTTCAGACCCGAAGGCTTTGCCTGCAGTTTAGGAAGGTAGCTTGGGAAGGAAAATTAAAAAAAAGCCTTGCTATCTTCCCTTGCCCTTTTGATGTGTAACTAAGCACATTTTTGGTCTGGCTTCATCTCTGACATATGAACAATTTGCTTCACCGAAGGCGACTAATGCAGGTATGAAGCTGCGGGGAGCTGGAAGGACGGTGAGATCAGGAGCTGTGACCAGAGCTGCAGCTGTTTACCATGGCTGTAGAGGTGAGAGGGGAGGGTGTCTGATCCTCCACAGAGCTCACAAAAAAAGAGATCTGCAAGTCTTCAGTCTGCTAAGGAGCAGCTCTTTGCACATCCCCTTCAGTGGGCTGTCACATCACTGTTCCTCTGAGGGAGCGCACTGTGCTCTCCGTGTTGGCTGTCCCGCGAAGGGCAGGGGCTGAATTGGTGTCAAGCAGCAGCCTGTGCTGCCCTGGAGTGTGGTGCAGCCCTTGCACAGCTGCCAGCTAAGGGGGTGAGAAGCAGGGTGGCTGTACAGCAAGTGGGCTCCCTGTGACAAGTCGCTTGCTGGAGGGAGGAGCAGTGGTGATTGGTCTGGCCACAGCTGGGGGCTCTAGCCTTGGGCCCAGGCCTTCTCTCTGTACTGCACTGCCTTTGGTGCATAGATGGACCAGGTGTTTGGAGCCAGCATGACTATTGCTGCCATGACACGTGATGGGCAGACTCTGGAGGGGCAGCACCCGAGGGATAATCAAATCAGCCATAAGAATTGATTTGTCTACAGTGTATGTCCTCTCCCATCACACTGCAGCATCAGCCTCTATGGTGAGGACACTAGAAGAGCACATCTGTAAGTGTCTGGATTTTTGTTCCCATTCTCAAAGCGATGGCCTTAGTACAGTACTGCAGCAGATGGCCCTGACTGCTTACACACAACCTGCTGTCCTGCATCTCCTCCTCTTTCCTTCTTTAAGACGCTCTTGTAGAAAGAGTCAAAACCCCTGAGCTCCAAATCTGCTGTACAACCGATAGCTGGAAGAAACCTGCAAGGAGGAACAGTCCATGGAGAGGCACCTAGGGAGAGATCACAGCTAGGACTGCTTGTTTGTGCCGGCTGCCAGGTGTGCATCATTGCCTGGAGGGTTTGGCATGTCTTCCCTGTGCACAGGAGGAGACCACGGCATCATGCAGAGCTAGCCAAGCTGTTGTCTCCGATGCTGCACAATGCAGATGTGCTGAGGGTGGAGTGTGCACACAAATACACAAGTCTGGTGCCAAAATATCTTTTAACATATTGTGCTAGGTCCTCAGTTAGGGTATAGCTCTGGAGTCCTGCTGAGCCCAGAGTCTAGTGCTGGGCTGTGGCAGGGAAGATGCATTTGTCTGCCAGTCCTGTTCCAGCTGGTGAGCAATGCTAACTCTGCTTGGAAGTCACCTTGGAGGGAAGCTTTCACTGCTTACTCTGCTAGGCAAGCAGGAGCATCCTGCTTAAAAATTATTATTCTTGATATGGCTCTGATTAAGAACTGTTTTTTCTGCATAAATCCATGTGGGCTGAGAGCCTGCAGTTGGAGTTTAGTATTGATAAGTGGCACGTTTGCTTCATGGATATGCGAGGTTTAATTTCATTCTTGTTCAGTCAACAGTGGTCCCAATCTTCATAAAAGAGCAGTAGTTAGTGATTTTTGTCCAGTTTCCCCCCTTTGCTGCTGGCTAAGCAGTTTTTAATATGAGCTTGTGGAAGATAGTTCTTGCCTTAAGGACCTTTCTGCCCCAAAGGCATCATGATTGCAGGAGCTGCAAGTGTGCAGGAGATGACCCTGGAGACATGCAGTCATTCTGACATTTACATAATTCTTCTTGCTCAAAGGGACCCTATTTTCTCTCTAAAGTTAAGGCTAAACTTACTATAGGGCTTCATGCCACCCTGAGGAAAACAGGGCATGGCAAATTTACATAATAATTGGCTGAGGGTGGGTCTCTTCAGAGGGCAATTATACATGATATTGGTGTGTCTTTTAGAGCAAGATGAACTACAGGCTTACATCCTACATCCCCTCTGCATCTGACTTTTACTTGACCTAGCACAGTCCTGTGTGTGGGAGGGAGGTGAAACGCTGTTTGGGACAGATTTTTGCCCAGAATCCGTATCTTAACAATCCCCCTCCTTTCCTTTTTTGTCCTTTGATGTATTTGCATTTTTAAACAGAGATAGCTGGGTTGGGGAAAAATATGTTGTTTTGGCTGCACAAAGGAAGATGAGCCCTCGGCCCTGTCCCCCTTAAGTGGGAAGCAGCATCATGAGAACAGCCCTTGTCAGCCCTCTGAGTAGACGCAGGATGTCACTGTGATGAAGGTCAGTGGCAAAAACCCTGAAAGTCTGGAAAGGCACTCACCAGTAAGAAATATGGAATAGGGCTGGAGAACTGGGTGGGTATATCATTTCAGTTTCTGAACAGGGGCTAAACCACACTGATCCAGATGAGTGTGGAAACCTGATGTAAATCACATTGCTTACAGACTCTGCACTATGGGCAATTGTAGCAATAGTAGGTCTAAGCATAGTTTTAAAGGTTTATTATTAGAAAGTGTACTCTATAATCCTCAAACTGCTGCTGAAAACAAGAAAGCCAGATCACACTTGGAGCTGTTTCAGCCTTTTTTTCTTAAGGAGAGAATGTATTATTTCTGCATTAATGAATGAAGTGTTAGCAACCATCTAAGTTATAAGTAATTCTTATAGTAGAGACTTAATTTTACTTGTTCTCTTTGTTTATACACAACATTGTTGTTTTCATTGTAATTTCCCCAATTACTTAAATACATCATCAGCTGGGATTTTATTATGCAGGAGGCTTGTAAAGATGCACATTTATATACTGCATAGACAATTATGGAAATATGGCACTTGTATAAAAACCAAGTCAATGTAAATGAATTATAGAAAATACTTCTGAGCACCTGAGCTCACCGAAGAAAGGGAGGGAATCATCACCTTCGGAAAGCTTAGCGGGATCTTAGTAACATTTATGTCAGTCCCACCTTTTGGGAGAAGCCTGAAGCTTTGGGCCTATGGGCCAAATCAGCTGTGCTGATTTATGCCAGCTAGAGCCCAGTGTTACATGCTACGGTTTATTTTTTCAGATTGAACTTGTGCATTCTTGCTATGACATTGACATTCTTTGCTGTAGCTGTTGCTGTGAGAGGGGGGGCTGTCAGAGGCTGGAAAGTGCGGCTTCTCTCACGCTCTTCCCAGTCCCAGGGAGGTGGCATTAAGCAGTTAGTGCCGATCACTGCTGCAGGCAGTGCTGTAGATTAAAGGCTTCATTAACTCCAGTGTATCACTCGAGTCACATGCATCTGTTGTTCAAAGTGTGCTTTGTGCATTAAGATTACGGGTCCAGTTCAGAAGTCTGTACTTATTCAGAATTCCTCTGAAAGGACAGAGATGCGTTTCTTTCATTCTCTTTCCCCGTTCAAGTATCTATATCCAAAATACACTGTGTGTGACAGAAGAGCCAAAGTTATCTTCTCTGTGGGTAACTTCATAGTACTGAGGAAATAATAACCCCAGTGAAATTAGACTCTTATAAAAAGATGGCATCTGGAACCCATCTTCTGCTAGCGTCTAGAAACACTTGAACAGCAAAAAGATTATTAGTTGTATAACTTCCTTCCCTCCTGGAGGCCTAAGTGTTTTATTATATTAACACTTAATTTCTACTGCCCTTCATGTCACACAATGCCCAATAGATTTGTGATTACAATAGAGATGCAAGATTTGCTTACTGCAACCTGCCCAAAACGACGATGGTAATTGCTTCTTCTAGTCCACTTGTGCCCTTCCTATGTCCATTTTTTATACTGCCATAACCTAAGTAGAATTTAAGCTAATGCAGGTTTCTGTATGACAAATGTGTCAGTCTAGAGCATCCCCCCATGTAGTGCCAAATGTATCCAGGTGACATGGCGCAGAAAACTGTGTCTAGAAGTTTATGCATCACCAGAGCTGAAAGGCAGTAGATGAGCTGCGCAAGAGCTTTCCTGAAGATTTCAAGCATGCTGGGGTGGGAAGGATTTCGGATACCTGCAGAGCCCAGGAGCTCACAACACAGCTCTGACTCAAGAGTTGCACAGGTGCAGTTTCACTCTGGGTCAGTGTAACTTGTGCCTCTTCTTGCGCTAAGTTCATGTCGCAGGCTGACTCTTGTGTTGCAAATCTGCCTCTTAATGAGGATGGTGGCTGTTCAGATTCACCTTGCTGTGATCCTGTGGAAATGCCCTGTTTCTACCAGCAACCTAGTCTTCTCCCAAAAACTAATTCCTGTAGATTACTGCAAGACATGCTCGTTCCAAAACTGAGGGAATATGAGACAAGTCATGTTACTGAACTGGCCTTGGGACTTCAACCAAGTTTGAATGAATGGTGAAGTTTCATTTTTTGCTCCTCATCAGAGACCAGCTTTGGAGACAGATATGGCTCCAGTTGGCATCAGGCCTCACATTTCCAATTATGTATCAAAATGAGTGCATCTCTGCTAGTTGCAAGTAGCCTCTGATTGAGTCATTGCTTTAGATTGAAGGAAGTTTGACATTAAGCCAGCTGCTCGTTTTTCAGCACATACTAGACACACCAGACAGATCCTCAGAAGCACATCTCCCATGGCTTCAGCAGAACTGGGCTGAGACTCTGGCTTGGCTACTGTATCCCTATTTGCTTGTGTCTTTTGATTTTGTCACGGCATGAATACAGTGTTGATGTGCTCCACTGCAAGAGGAACTAAACAAGTTTCATGGCTTTTCCCTGCAACCCTGATACAAAAGCAGTGTGATGACAAGGTTATCAGTGAATTGATATTTATGAAATTTCCACTTGCCTTGGTTGCATCTGTGGACTTGCACCCTCATTATAAAGGGCATAATACTGGTAAGCAGCTGCACATTTATTTGTGAGTGTGGTCTGCATTTGTGTATGCAGCCTGATCACAGCGGGGGTTTTGCAAGTGAAAACCTTGACATATTAGTTTGAATCCTGGGAGTACACGGGTTAGTGTTTGTACCTGCCCACTCCACATCTGCTGAGATTGGCTGGGAAGGTCCAATTGACGTTCATGTAAGTTGTGTCTGATACCCACTTGTTCAGGTCTTGACATCTTGACACAAGAATAGATACTGGAAATCAAATCTGTGACTCTTCTGCCATCCTTTTACCTTATGCCCTCCTGTCTCTGAAGCCTATTGGTCCCCTGATAACATGAGGAGGGCTGCTGCTTTTTTGTAAGGCACCTCTCTAAATACACATCCTTATTGGGGTACATTGCTATTTTCCCTTCTGATTTTCTTAACATCAGTGATTCACAAACTGTCAGCCTGCAGGATATAATACACAGGTAGAGAAGAGCTTTTCATTCAGCTTCCCATCGGGCACAAGACAGTCTGAGCTGTTCCTCCTGCATTTCACCAGACTTGCTTTTGCTGGTATTACTGCCACCCCTTTGAGGATTTGTACAGTTTAAGTCTCTTGTGCAGAGCTGCCAGTTTTCCCATCCGCTGGCAGCCTCCGTCCCCTCTTGCTTCAGTTCTTCCTTCTTGTTCCTTTTGCAAAAACTTCACCTCTGCCAGGTATGCAGCAATCTGTTGTGTGAACAGCCAGAACAGTGAGCTGAAAAAGTGCCTTTTGAATGCTGGAGGCAGTTTCACCCTTGGCAGGTCTTTGGCAATGGCTGCTGGGGCTGGTACAGCCTGTCATGTGCTGCCTGCCTTCTCTGCTGCACTACTGGCTCTTTAGCTGTTCCTTTAAAGGGCTGTGACAGCAGCAATGCCTGCAGTGTTCTTCATTTAGACCCATGTTATTCCCCATAGCTTGTAGGTAAAATGAGGTCTTCTCTGCTGAAGAGGTTGCTTCAGGATGGAAGAGCCTCCCTTCCGTCCTAAATACCAATCCCTGCTGGCAAAGTAGCATGGGGTAGGGTAGAGCTTTGCCAAGTGTCCATTTTCCCTGAGTACACATTCTTCCGTGCATCCCCCCTGCTCCAGCAAAATGACAGTGGCTGGGGCTCTCGAACAAGTACAATGGGGAACCAATACAGTTGGCTCAGCCCAGTGGGTGCAGCTGGTTGTGGGGTGCCAATAAGGCTGGAAATGGGAGAGTGCAGGCAAAAGACGGATTTCAGCCCTGGGACAAAACACTCTGTCCACAGACTCCTCGCTGCTGTTATTTAGGGACTCAGCCTGCCCCTGGTGCTGACAAGGAAAGAACTGACAGTTCTCCCTGGGGTATTTTATTTTGGGTCTGCACCAGAGACTGGAGGGAGGCTGCAGTCTCGCCACACAGCTTGTGGGGCAGGTGTCAGTGTGTGGCACTTGTCAGTAGCAAAGGGCCTTGCAAGAGGGTGTCACCTTTTGATGTGGTCCTGTGCTCCAGAGATCATGTGTTTGGCTTACCTAACACTGCTTCTTCCTGGATAACAGAAGTCTGTTCTCTCTTTCACAAGAAAGTGTGATATAAACAATGAAAAGTCTCCTGAGAACAAATTATTGTAGTCTGGAAACCATCCCCAGAAAGAAGTTGTGGAGACTTTTCCATAAGCAGTGGAAATTTTTTTGTCTGGATTTTATTGTGACAGGCCAAATAGCTGCTCCTTGCCATCCTGAGAGGAATTACCTGGGACAGGTATCAACTGTGCATTTCAGAGTGCTGGCTGGCTGGCTTGTGAGGTTCACTGTGGCTTCACAGCATTCTCCTGATGTCCACAGTAGCAGTAAGGATACAGCCCCACCTGACCTCACTGAGGAAGAGTACGAGCCCTTGCTGTGGCAGCACTGCAGCTCTGATGAGCAAAATGAAAAGACAGATCCATTGTGGTTCATGTTTTCAAACATCTGCAAGAGGTTCTTTTGTGAGTGTTACAGCAAAGGAAGCGTTAGGAGAGGCTTGCTTTCTGCTGCACTAAAAGGAAGATCCAGAATCCCAGGAGGCAAAAACAATCTTTGCTCTAAGATGCTGGCAGGCACCTTTTTGCTTTCATTTCTGAGAGCCAATGAACTGCCCTGAAAGCATTAGTGTGTGACAGCCCCTACAACCCTGCAGAGACATTTGAATTCTTGACTAGTGTAATATTGTTAGTCCCTGAGCGTACTCAGAAGGCAATCTCCAAAACTGCTGACAGCTATAGGATTGCTGCAGATGTGAAGTCAATCATTACAACTGCAGGTTAGGAAAAGGTTTTCACAATAACCCTGCTTGTGGCCCTGTGCCAATCGGGTAGACAGGACAGATGATTGGTAATGGAAAAAAGCAAAATCACCCCCTCCCACAAAAAAAAACAAGCCCTAGCAAAACCACATATATACAAGCTGAATATTCAGTTCAGGGTGAAATGTATTTGTCTGTAATTTGATTTTTATGAGTTAATATCTGCTAAAGAAATGCTTTACCACCTTGACAGCTTCCCTATGATCCTAGAAAGCGAAGGGCAGATACCACAGTGACTTTTATAAGATACTGGTGGGTGTAGTGATATCTCACTTTGCCTGGCCCGATAGCAGTAGGTCCTGTGTAATGCAGGAAGGTTGCAGAGACACTGTTGCTTGTTAGCCAAGCTAACTGGATTTTTTCTTTTATCCAGTACAGGATATACCCTTTATGGATACTGTAACTTCCTTAACTGCTGGAGGGAACACCACTGTCCAGTATATCAAGATAGCTTTGGGCAATGTCATGGCATAAAAGGCAAGAAGCAGGAGTGAGCTCCTGTTGCAATACATGGCACAGACAGTGCCCTGATGCACTGATTTCCTTGGCTCCAGAACCACCTGTATCTAATCTAGGTTGTTAAGGGACTGTTCCCTCACATTTCTGAAGCCTTCTGCAAGGAGACTTTTGAAGGCGAGACTCCAGTTTCCCTTTTGTGACTTTTTTCTGACACATCCCAGGTGTCTACAGATGCATGTTTTTTAACTTGTAGGTGTAGCAACAGAGAGCTGCAATATCCAAGAGCTCCCAGGTAACATTGGCTGCTGAGCCAAACTGGCCCTGTCAGCAGCTCCGTGAGCACAGTCAGTGTGACTGCTCAGCACCCAGCATGTTTTAATTTCTTCATTAAGCACCTGAAGACAAGAGGACACTGCTGTTATTTTTGTATTAAAGCTTTGCTAACACATGCATTGTTGTTTCTATGCGAGTGCCAGTTTGGCTTCTCATGCCTTAACTTGGGAAGGGGCAGAAATGAAGGCTGCCTGCTCCCTTTGCCTTTTACTGTTCATCTCCCTCCGTGATCACTGTACAAGGATTCATGGTTGCAGCTATTTTACTGTCCTCTGGAGAAGGCCACAAAACCTGTCTGATGTTTCTAAGCTTCTTTTACGTTCCCAAGCCTTTTATTTAATTATCCTTCATACTTGGTGTGTTCAGTTCTGTTTTCCCCTAAAACCTATCCTAGGTAATCCCCTTCAGAAATTTCCTCCCAGACAAGAGATGACAGGGTTTTGTGGTAGATCACAGCATGGCTGTAATAAAGTGTTGGCTAGCGCAGACTTGGTTTGAGGAGTGTCTACAGGTAGGGACAGACAGCAGTGTGTGGCGCAAACATAACACTTGGAAAGCAAACATGAAGAGAGAGACCTTTTCAAAAGCCCAATCTGCAGTCTCCTGTCGCTGGCGCTCCCACGGCATGATGAGCCTTGCTCATGTGCTCCCCAGCTGTCTTGGTACAAAACATCCCATTCTTGGCGCTCTCCTGCTGCTGCTCAGCTGGGTGGCCGTGCCGTGCCCCCGCTGTGCCCAGGCTGCCGCGCTGCAGGGACTCGAGCTGCCCTTTCACCTGGGAGAGGCTGGTGCAGGCAAACATCGCCCTGCTGCCAGGCATCTGTGGGGAAACTCCTGCTACAAATTTCCTCCCTGCTCTCTGCATCTGGGGGGAAGTCGCTTGTCTGGAAGATTTTAACCTTGGTGCTGACAGGTTTTCATCCCCCCTATGGTTAATCCGGAGATTAGGTTGAACGTTGATGTGGCTGTGAGTTGGGCAGCATTTTGGCGTGGAAGTTAAAATTTTTGTTGTGGTTCTTGTTTCTGCACGCAGCTGTGTATGGAGCAGCCCAGCCATGCATAGGGGCCCTTGTAAGATGCCAGTTTGATTGATTCTCATCCACAGCCAGCTCCCGTGTGCCTCCACCAAAGGGTGACTGTTCTGATGCCAAGAATTTGTGCAGCAATATAGCTGAGTTTACCACCCAAGAACTGTGAGGGCCCATGCCAACTTTTTAATCGTACTTTTCTGGCAAACAGCCATATCTTGGTCTTAAGAAAAAAGAAGCTGAATATTTCTAGCTCTCAGCCCTGTGTTAGTCTGTTGTGGAGCAAACCATGGAAGTACAGCTCGACCTTGCTTTGCTTAGCTGAGGGGAGGAAGAGAGTACCCAGGCTGCTGGGCTAGAGGGAGGGATGACAGAAGCCAACACACCAGCCCTGTTTTACAGGAGTTGAAGATACCCTGTGGGTGGAAGAGCTGCCTTGGATGCACATGTGTCTGAGCTGGGAGAATGGTCCTTTTGCAGGCGGGAAACATTCAGGCAGAGTCCCATTACTTTTGGCTCGTGCTGAACAACAGAGGCTCCTGTCAGACAAAATCAGGATTTTTTGATTCCTTGTAAACCGATTGGACGAACAGCTGAGCATGAGCTGAGTTTCACTGCATTACCCTTGCGAGAGAATTGGAGACCCTGAGTTGGGTTGGGGAGTGCCAGAAACTGCAGTAAAGCACCACAAGACTTGGTGAAACTCATTGCATGACATAAACATGATGAAGACAGAGGATCATCAGCACACATGTTCTCCTAAAGGCAAATCATGTACCATGAGTGACTTACTGGCTATTTTACAAATAGATTTTAGATGGAGCCTCTATGATCTTGGCTCCACTTGAGGAGAAGAGGGTTTATCTGTCACCCTGAATTTCCTGCAGCATGTGGAGCCTGTTCAGGAGCCATCTGCCTCAGATGCCTGGCCCATGGCAACTCCAACACAAACATAAACCCTCTCATTAATTGCAAAAATATATTGCACCAACAGAGTATTTCAGACAGGTTGACTGGCTGGTTCAGTAACTCTTCACTGCCCTCCATAACAAGGATTTTTTCTTAGAATTTTATTCAGGAACAATTTGGGGCATGTGTGAGCCTTGGTGACAAAAGGTGAAAAGGTCTCTCTCTTAACGTTTGCTTTCCAATCAGTTATCCCCCAGGAACATGTTTGCTCCTGCAGGAGAGCAGAGTTGGAAGTGCAGTGCTTTGTGCTCACTTACAGTCATCAATTAGGTGAGTACCAGTTAGGGCTGTCCCAGCCAGCCCTAATATTTCAGCAACCCTTTGGAATAAAAAGCGCTGACTGGCTGACCCCTTTACCTCTCATCTGTCTCCTGCTTGCTCACCTCTGTAAGCTGCCCAGGAGGGGTGCAGAGCTGAGCACCCAGAGTGGCCACCGGGGCCTTTGCTTTGTCTGGAAGGTGTAAATGCTGAATTTGGGTACCAAACAGCTGAATCCTCACTATTACACAATCTGGGGCCTTGCCTAAAAAATTCTCACTTTTATATCAGTTTCAGAGTGTACACATTCAGAAGGCTTGATGTTGTACCATCTGAGCAAAGGTAGGAATGTGGAAGCAAGCCCAGGAGGATGAGGATGGGAGCTTTGCAATCCACTAATGTGGTTTAATGGCCAGGAATAGCGCAGCACTGCTGCGTTCCTTCTTGGTTTAGCAAAAAGTGATAGGTTGTTGAATTCCTGAGGAAAACAGCTGCCCCTGGCTAGGATCTGTGCGCAAAGGTGGGTTTTCTGTAGGCTCAGCCCAATGGTGAATTGTGTTGATTCCCTGTTGCTCTGCAGATGAGAACCTGTAGCACATGCATATGCTTTATCCCAGTTGTGGTGCATCCCCAGGTTGAAGCAACTCTCCCGCTCTGTGACTCAGGCTGCACAGAGAATGGTCAGTGCTTCGCAGAGAGCCACATGCGGGATGAGAAGCGAGAGCCGTGGGCTTGAAGTGGCAGCAAACATGGCAACAAAGCCAAATAAGTATTTATTAGCACACAACTGGGGGTAAGAGCTGTTGTCACAATAGGGCAGAACCAAGGCAGGATCCATGATGCAGGATGCCAAAAACCAGGAGAAGCAGCTCAGATGTGGATACACAAAAGGGTACTTGGCCAGCCAAGGCTGCTGGGACAGATGGGTGAAGGACAAAGACCCAGCTTCTTTTTGGCCAGTGCACACAGTTGTGCTTAAGTGTTGCTCTGTAGAATAGCTGGTGTATTATTTTCAAAGTACTTTTCCTGGAAAGTAGCATTTTACAGCCCAGTGGGCGTGAGCCATATCCCCACAGCAGGCTGGCACACAGCAGGTGTCTGTATACATATTTCCTGAGCAGGCTGATTTAGGAGACTTTGTGGAGAGAAGAGCATTGATACTCTGTATTGTTTCCTGGGACCAGTGCAAGGCTTAGGACTTTAGCATTTCAGTGCAACAAACTTCTGACGTTCTTCTGTACCTCAGGAGGAAGATGTCTGCCTTCCTGTGGCAGCCGGATTTTCTTTATCCCACTTGTGAGACAGACACAGACAATTGGCTCCAAAATGTTAAAGAAAATCAGGGTACTGTCTTATGAATGTAGCTGTTCCTCTGTGGATGGGGCTTATTCTGAAGTAGAGGAGCTAGGTGTAAATTTTTTGGCTTTACAGTAGCTTAACCTAATTTCTCAAGACTCTAGGTAACTTAATTGTCATAGCAGTTGAAAAAATGCCCTAAACTATGCTCAGTTTAGAAATTCAAAACTTGGAAATATTGCCTTGTTATTGTATTCAAGATGTTTTCTATACTGCATTTCAGTATGGAGTAAATAAGTGGTGGAAGGAGAAAAGAATTGGGGGAAAATGCAATAAATTTATAATAAAATGGCAAAACCCAGCTGAAAGCCATGACAATCACATGCATTACCATAAAGGATTTTGTCACCTCTGTCATGTGCTTTCTTTTCCAACACCACAGCATGGCCCCATCTCATGTTCTGTCTCCATGCAACCAAGAAATAATGTTCCCTTCCCTGAGGGACAGGCAAGTCCAGTCATGGATTATATGCCCTGCTTTTCTCAAGCCACAGCCTCCAGTCGTGTTGGTACATGGTTTCCCAATACCAGCCTTGACTTGTCCTTTAGGTGGCAAGTTGCCCCATCACCTTTCCAAGGCTCAGCCACATTGTCAAACAGAGGGTAATCCCCAGCCTCACCCTCTGGCTGCCTCAGTTTTTCTTGAAGGACTTCTCCCAAGTATTTCCAGTGCCACACTATCCCAGCAGAATGTGTTAGCCACCCCTCAACTGCACAGGTACCTCTGTCTCAGCAAGTGCTGTCCCTCATTTTGGTCAGAGCCATAACAGGGGCTCTACTGAGCTGCAGCATTCAGTGATGGGCAAGGGCATGGTTGGAAATAACTCATCTGAAATATACTTGTAGAAAAGGTGTAAAGAAATGGAGTCAATTCAGTGATGAGAAGCCGTAGCCCTTTTAGATATGTGAGGTCATTCTTACATGGGGACTCTGTGACTCTGTAAATTATTTAACTGGTCCTTAACTGAGACTGGAATCTGACCCCTTATATATGAAAAATTCCTTAACTAGTATTAGCATGGAAATAATGCAAATAATTATTTTAAAATAATGCTGGCTGAGCTTGCAAAATTCACATTCAGATAGTAAGAAATGGTAATTTTAAGTTTACCAAGCAAACATAATCCTTCTGCACAAGTGCATATCTTACATCCAGTAAGGCAAGGTTCCTGGGGAAATGACAAGTGTAATTAAAACCTGTCTCATCATGCATGCACACAGGGGAGGGCAAGCTGTGATTGTAATGGTAACTGCTCCTAGCAGGTGTTTTTCTGTTAATATGAGGTATTAAACCTTCCTGTGTTTATTAACCCAAATACTCTCCTGTATGCTTCTAACAGTGCCACTGTGATGAGTTGCAAACTTCAGCTATATCTTTCAGTATAAACTTTTGTCTTCAGAGGTACAAAACTACTTACCTTAGCTGAGACTGTTATAGGAGCCTGGAGCACTGTTGATGCTGCCAATTCTTTTGCACTTTGTAGCTCTGGAGGTTGTTAAGTTTTCCACGATGAAGATCTCAGGCTCATTATAGCATGGCAGGGATCCTCCACAACTTGCGGGGGAGAGGAGAAAACCCTGCCAGAAACAGTCATCTGTTGCCTCCAACTGTGAGAGGATGAATGTGATCAACTACATTTTAATAAGAGAGAGTCAGAAAGGGAGGAAGCAGAGCTGGAGCAGGGCACTGGCTTTGGACAGTTTGAGCCTGATGTGTCACTTCAGAAGAGGAGGGTGCTGAGTCTGAAGGAGGGGGAAGGTTGACTGCACTCTTTCCCTTGTGATACTTGATAGTTCCCAGGCAACTCCAGCACTGGGAGACTACATGGGCTTTTGTAACTTTTATTTTAAGTTCATTTGTTATTTGCTGCCAGAATTTTCAAGGAATACAGACAAGGAGTGGTAAATGGTGATTAATTTAGACAACCTAAGTGGAGGACTCACAACGGCTCCCCATGTAGTACAAGAAAGTTAACGGCTTGCTGATGTCCTTCTGTTAGTGAATTGTGTAGCCTGGTTGTTTAATGGAGTGTTTAAAAATTGTGTTGGCAATAGCCTATGAATAATGTATAATGAAATACCTTACTGCCAAGAAACTGCTGATATGCTGGGGAAATTTCCATCAGATGTGAGAACAATTTTGAAGGCACTGTCTTCTTGGGATGCCCTTTATTTATAGCCTCACTGCTTCCGAGATTGCATTCCCTTTTTAGACACTGTATGTAAAGATAGTCTCCTGTCGCTGGGTCTCTGTCTTCCAGCTTCATCTGATTCGATTTGCTTGTGTCTGTAAAAGCTCCAGAATTTTTATGAGATTAGGCTTTATTACCTGAGCACTGTAAGCATGGAATATTTCCTGTGCAGCCTTCATCTGTTCTAGGTATCTGCACCAAGCAACACTGCCTCAAAGGAAGATGGATGCTGCTTTTGTGTCATGTCAATGTCCCATGATGCAAGGAAGCAGAAATAGGGCCAAGTGATTTGGAAAAAAAAAGACTAGTTGGACTCTGCAGAGTGCAATCAACTTTGATGCCTCTAAATTTTCCCCTGTGTCCTCCTGCAGTGCATGAGACTTCTGTATTCTTTGGCCATGAGTAGAGGGAACCAACTAAATCTGACCAAAGAAATGAGAAGATTGAGAGTAAACCACTGCTTGCAGAGGAGCTCTGGATGTTGCACTGCCTTAGGTGCAGGGGGAAACATGCCTCCTGTTAGACCCCAGGACATAGCTTCAGCAGGCACAGGAGGCAGTTACAGTCTTTTCCTTTGATCCTTATTTTGGCCCTCAGCTGCTCTTCAGGAGAAAATAAAATCACAGCTTTGTTTCCTGTGTGAGGTTTTCCCCACGTGCACTGAAACGCAGAATTATAACAGGAGGGCAGGTGATCACAATACATATATTATCATTGTGCAAAGTGTTTTCAGATAAGTGTATGTCAAGAGCAGACCCAGCTTGTGGAGTCTGTAGCTCTGTGCCCTGCCCCTGCTGTGGCTTTGTTATGAGTAGCCAAGTGCTCATGCTACATTTTTGTGTCTGTATTTACACAGTAGAGCCCTGAGTCAAAACATTTCCTGCAATATGGGTTCTGGATTATTACTGTAATGCTAGAACAAAGCAACACGTGGTTGATGTTGGTATTAGTCAGCTGAGGAAGTGGCATCCTCACCTGCTAGGTTAATGTGATGGGTTTTGAAGTCATGTAGTGATGCCAACAGCAAGCTCCAGGCACGAGGCTACAGGGCAGGAGAAAGAATGGCTTAGAAGACAGGTTGTATCCTCAGGGTGATCTGCTACTTGCTAAGCATGAGAATTTGTGAAAATGGAAGGGAGGATTTGCACTGTTACTGATTTGTTTGCTGCTGGGATATATCTGGGGGTGCAGTATTTTCACAGCCCCAGGAAAGGCGTATAAAAGGGGTTAGTCTAAACACAAGGTAGGTGGCAAGGAGCATCAGAGGAGTTTGGCTGATGGCCTAAATGTTTTCAGTAGAACCAAATAAAGAGAAAAGGTATCTAAAACTTCCTCCAAATCCACCACCCAAACCCCATCCTGCCAGCCAAGAAGTGTTTTCAGCAGAGATGGTCAAAAGGTCTAGGCTGAGGATCGTGGTCAAGTTCAACCACCATTTGTCAGGGTAGAAATGCTGACAGTATACATGAAAGAGCAGCTTTCAAAAGGAAGGAGATAGTTCTGTTATGAAGTTTATTCTACTGATGCTTCTGATGATCCTATTAATTTATCTTTCTTAATGTTTGTTTTCTTTAGGTGAAGAGCGAAGGTCCCAAACTGGTGCCCTTCTTTAAAGCCACTTGTGTCTATTTTGTCCTCTGGCTGCCAACTTCCAGCCCCTCGTGGTTCAGTGCTCTCATTAAATGTCTGCCCATCTTTTGCCTGTGGGTTTTCCTTCTGGCTCATGGAATTAACTTCTTAGTGTCACACCGGAGTGCCAGCCGCATCCTAGCGGGACTCATATTCTCGGCAGTGGGAGATGCCTTTCTCATCTGGCAGGAGCAGGGCTACTTTATTCATGGTGAGTATGTTGTCAGTCCTAAAGGGATGCCACGGTGTCCAGCTGTTATCCTCTTTATGTAGTAATGAGTTGCTGGGGCACATGTTTTGTTTATTCATATAGAGCTTAAGCCCCATGTGCTGGGAAGCACTTATTCCTTGACTAAAATCTATCATGGTTAGGAGAGTCACACCATGGATGAGTCTTTCTCTTGAGCTTCTCTTGAGATTAGAGAAGTAACTGGGTCAGGTTTGGTTTCCTGGCATGTGTCACAGCATCTTGGCTGGCTGAGCTGAGAAGGTGGCATACCAGAATCCCTGGGGAAGAGAAGGAAATGTTCATGGTACTGCTGAGCTCCCATGAAGCTATGGGAAATATTTACCTCCTGTCACTCTGCAGGAGATCTGTCAGCCCTTTGTTACAAGGATCAGGAGTAGGACGTATTGTGCAAAAGTCCTCAGTGAAGAACAAGTGGAGAGGACCTTTTTGTTTTGATAGACAAGCCCATAGCCTGGGGGCGGTTTTTAAGTGGATGCTAGAAATGAAAGCATCAGAAATCTTGTCCTACTTGCAGGTTCATCAGTGTGAATCATGCAGCCAGTTGTACAAGACATGTCTGTTTTGCAAGACCTGTAAATGATGGTCAATCAAGGACAAACCTTACTCCAATGGTCTTCTCTACAGAAGGATCCACATCTCTCAGAGCAAAACGATCTTGGTTTATTTTGCTAGTTTGCAGACTGCATAATGATTTAGATTAGTCATTTAAAGCCACGTTGAACCTGCCTGCAGCAACACTCTTTGTGGTCTTCGACTGTCACAAGAAATAAGCAGCAGTTGAGTCCTTTGCTAAACTGACTGGTGGGCTTTCTGAAATTAATTTAACTAGCACAGGAATCTCACATAACATCCACCATTAACTTGCTGCTGTGACTGTCCCACTGGAAAATGTGATGAGATGAGGCAACTTTTCTGACTTGTGCTGTTGTCAGCTCTGAAAGTCAAAGGCTTATTTTTTGCCTCTCTCATGAGGTTAGTATTTAGTTTTACTCTAGGATTCCCACAAGCTCTTTCTTTATGAGAGCAAAGTGTGTGCAGTGCCAGATATGAAAGGCCAAATGCTCTGAATCTGGTTTTAATCCTACTTCTGAAGGGCTTATCCCAATCTCATTAAAAGTTCATGTAAAAATTTTTACTGATTTTGGTGGGCTGTAGATTAGGCCCTGAGGATTAGAACTATCTGGCTGAACCTTGGGCATGTTGCTCAAGAGCTTCAGCTTTCTCTTGGGGTGCCATTCCCTCTGTGCTGAGTGTTGACATTCCCACTGATGGGCCTCCTCCTAACAGGATTTAGGAGCAGTTGCCTCAGGCTCAGAGCAGGTTGCCTCAGCCCAACTGGTTGCGCTTCTCTTTTGCCTCCTGGAGTTGTTCCTTGAGCTGTGGCTTGGAAAATATTCGAGGCCCAATTCTCCCCATTTTTGTGTATGGACTGTTCCGCGCTTCTCCACTCCATATAGCTGGTGTATCTCCAAGTTCCCTCTCCAATACAGTGCTAGAGGAAGGGTTAACCAGTCACAGCAATTGAGTATCTGGTTGATTGTTTTAATCTGCAGATAAATTGGATTATCAGCCCTAGTCTCACAACTGATAAGTTTTGCTTTGTGGCTTTAGACACATTTTTCTTCTTAAGGAGGAGAAAAGCTCTAATGGAGCATTTTGAAAATCTCAGCCCACGGAGCTACTATCTTCTGTAATGAAGTGTTAATGTTTGCGTTTCAGCTGTAAGCAGATAAAGCACACTGCTCCATTTCATCCTTCACCTTGCCTGCAAAATTTATTTTGTCCTATTTGAAATTCACCAGATTGCTGTGGCTGACAACTGACAATATTTAACCTTTTGACAGCATCAGTTGTGGGAATTTGAAGTTTCAGGAGAGTAAGAGGAAATACTGGATAAAAATGTACTTTCTGTTCAATTTCTCTAGCTTTTGGACTGAAAAGGGTTGGAAACTGGGCTGATTTGAATAGCTTTTGAGACAACGAGTTTATAAAAGGACATTTGTTCATTCCTTTATAAGGAAGTGAGAGCCTGGGAACCTAGTCCTGGCACACTTGACTTTTTTCATTTTTGCTGCTTCAGTCCACTTATAATGTGATATTTTCTGACTAGTGCCTTACTGCATGTAGAAGATACTTTATAGTGTTAATATCTCCCTCCTTAGATGGCAAGTACTTAGAAACAATTTATGCATTTGGTGAAGAAGACAGGGACTAGCAAAAAGCCTTATTGCCAGCCTGAGGAAACCTGGGGCAAGGAAGCGGACAGAGAGAAAGGCTGATCTGCCTGATGTGAGAGGACCAAGCTAAAGGCTGAGAAATACAAGAGAAATGCACCCCGTCCCTGGCTTCCACAGTTCCTGGCTTGATTTGTGGGTGTTGAATGAGTAAACCCAGGACCTGACTGCCTTGTTTGCAACCAGCCTCACCACATATCACAAAACTCCTACTGCCTTTCCAGGCCTCTGTTTCACTGCTGTATCCTGTCCTCTCCTCCTTCTCCTCCTTGCTGCCAGATGCCTGCATGAAGGACAACACATTCCTCAGTTCCCTGTCCCAGAATACTCCATTTAATGCCACTGAAAAAACCCCCACTCATCACTGCTAGGAGGAGTCTTTACCACCTCCCTGGCCTCTAACCTTTCCTGCACTATGACACTATAAACAGCTCATGTCCTGAATCCCTTCTCAGTTTCATCAGTGCTGTGCCCATGATGTGCAATAGCTCTGTGAAACATCAGCTTCTCGTTGCCCTCCTTTGTGCTTCTTTTCCTTCCCCTTCACACTGTCCATTTTCTCTAGCCTCATCCTGCAGACCAGATCCCCATCAACCCCTCCCTACTGTGGGTTCCCTTCTCATCCCACCATGGTTGAGCTTTCAGTGGATGTCCAATCTGGTCCTCTCCAAAGGCAAGGAGACACTTCCCCTTCTTTGTGCTGCCTCAACACAAGCATATTAGGATGAAGCAATGTCTGCCAGCAGCAGGTTTGAGTGACTGCCCTTTACACCATGGCATCACATGTTAAATGTGAACAAGTGTCCTGCTGGAGGACTCAGCTTCCCAGACCCTTTTCTCTATTTCATGCTTTAGAGCTGCACAAAAACTTCCATCTCCACTAATAACCCTGCCAGGATAACGGGGCACAGCCTGCAGCTGCACCATGTGTGGGCCTGGGAACCAGAGGATCCAAGGAGCTGGACTCAGTTTGGAGCCCATTATCTACAATTGTCATGACAGCTAGGAGTCAGCAGCTGTGCCAACACATTGAGATGTATTTTTGTCAGATGGATTAGTGGCAAGTGAATAATAACATGTGGGCAGTACCTTCCAACACCCACATCTGGCATTTCTCAGGGCTGTTGCACTTCAAAGGGACGCCGGCATTTTATTTTCACTGATTGATTCCTGCAAAGGTTCATCTGAATCTTGAAAATAGCCATAAAATTGTTGGCAGATCACATCGGTGCAGTCTCTGAAATATGCCAGCTGCTTCTTTCCAGCTTAGGCTTCTCCCAGCTATGGGCAGAGATGGAGTAGAAGCCAGATTTAGTCCCCGAGTGCCTTTGGGTTTCTGGCTAAATACGGTCAGGCTTTGTATCTGGGTTCAGAAGGATTGGTAACTTTTGCCATGTTTTGTTCCTACACTGCTCTAATTCCAGCCTTCTTGTTCCACATGTGACATATGAGTTAAACGCTTTGGATAGTTGGAGGGGATGATCTTCAGTCTGCCTTGCTCCCACCCTTCCCCCCAAAGCAGGGGAAGAGGAACATCTGAAAAACAAGCTCAGTTCCTTCTGCCGAAGCTTAGTTCACCTTGGCCTCCCAGCAGAAAGGCTTTTGTCACGGCAGAGCTGTACTTGGCTGCAGCTGTAGATGTGCTGGGGCTTTTTCGTAGGCTGGGGGCTTCGCATTAAGGCTGATCTCCCCTGCACATATTTTTATATTTAAATGGTCTTAAGTGGTCAGTATGGTTCTCACTGATAGTGTTAAGGGTTAAAACACTGCAAGAAGATCTACGCCTGTGCTTGTTGCGGTATATTTAAAATCCAATATAGCCACATGTTTTCTTCAGCTCTGGACTGCCAGTCACTGACGATCTGTGTCAATGCCTCTTTCCAGGTCTGCTGATGTTTGCCATCACACACATCCTGTACTCTTCAGCCTTTGGCATGAAGCCTTTGGACCTCAAAGCCGGCTTGTTGATGGGCCTGGTTTCCGGTTCCTGTTATGCCTTCCTGTACTCCTACCTCTCAGGCCCGTTCACCTACCTGGTAGCTGTCTACATCGCCTTGATTGGCTTCATGGGCTGGCGGGCGGTGGCCGGCATGCAGCTGTGCAACGACCTCTGGACATGGACCAAGCTCTCCGCCTGCATCGGCGCGATGCTGTTCATGGTGTCCGATCTAACCATCGCACTTAACAAGTTCTGCTTCCCCGTGCCCTACTCGCGCTTCATCATCATGGCTACTTACTATGCAGCCCAAATGCTTATTGCACTGTCAGCTGTAGAGACCAGAGATGAAGAGGACTTCAGAAAGAGGAGCTAGGTGGAGTGCCAATAGTCCGTGAACACGTGGGTTATATCTCAGGTGCTGTAGCTGCATTCACCCCTGAGAGAGATCTCCATTTCTCTAGGCACACTGGTGATGTTGATTTTGCTTCTTTGAAGCATTACCTTTGGGAATTATTTTTTTTCAATGGCTTTCTCTGAATAAAGCTTACTTCAGCGTGGAGTCCACATCAGAAAGCTTAGACTGTCCCTGCAGTAGTTACTCATTCAACTTTTCCTTCTTGGAAGTACTGTACTACTGCATTTTACTTGTTAGTATTGAAACTGATGCTAAATGTCTGGGAAGTGGCGAGCTGATGGAAAGGAGGTTTAGCCATGCACTGTGCTAAAAGGCTTGCTCTCAGTTGAAGGCAGACAGGCACAGATCTCTGCTGAAGTCATAGGTAAAAATTAATTTAGCTGATGTTTGTCTCTTTGTGCATTACAAACTCAGTATGCAAACTGGAGCTATTGCCTCTGCTGAAAGAAAACTTGGAGGAAGAGTAAAAACGTTATATCCAGGTAGGAATTGAGCTTTAGAGTCAAGGGCAGCATGCAGGGCAGCACCCAGCAGAACCAGCATGACAGCAGAATGCCAGGCTGAGAGCACAGAGCAAGAAGTGTGCTGACATGCAGTGCTGTGTGCTTTGATCGTGGTGATCACTGCTCCAGGGCAGATCTGTAGATGTAAGCCAGCATTGCCACATGTGGCAGAACCAGGAGTTTGGTGGGATTTCAGGGACATCTCGGTAGCCAGGCCAGCACGTTCTCCCTCGCCATGTGTGCGCAGTTACACAGCGCCTGCAGCCAGCAGTGACAGCTGGGATGTAATGGCCACACAAGGAACTTTGTTTTTTACAGCAGAGCTTTGAGCATGCGTCTTACTAGTGTATACCCTAATGGTCCTTAGTACAGGAGACAGGAATCCAACTTTTATGCTTTTCTTCCCCAGGGTCCTAACAAGTAATACTCCATATACCCATTAGGCTTTATAGTACTGCTACCTGCAGTATCTGAGTCTTCATCTGAGAATTTCCTGTGGTCAAGGCCTTGATTCTGGATGTAGATTGTTATTGGGCTTTGCCAGCTGGTGGTAAATGATCATCTTTGCACCACTTCTTTTTTTTTTTTTTTTTTAGAAAGCCCCTTTTCAGCAGAGCTTCCTGAAACACACTGTCCTGTGTGTTCAAAATGCCGGGTGCTTCCTTCTTGAGCTCACAGGGACACAGTGAGAATGCACAGACAGGGCTGGGAAAGCCTATTTAATTCTAATCCAAATTCTTTGGTTGGTTTGTCTGCCCATCTGTTGAAGTAAGATTATTTCTGACTTCAGACTTTCTTAAAAGTATGTAGGAAGAGGTTGCCTTGATTTTTAATCCAAGTTCATTTGTGATCATATGTATATTTTTTTCTCTTATTTAGGATACGTATCAGCAAGCTCTGTTTCTATATGAAACTATGTTACTATCTTAAATGTGCTTCTTCTTTCTGTCCATCCTCAGGCCACTCCCATGGGCTGAGGTGCTTCCCCAATGTCTTGTTTTAAGACACAAGTGCACTCAGGTGTGCAGAGGAAGCTTGCTGAGGGTTCCCGCCCTTCTTCAAACTGCATCCAAACAGGGACAACCAGCACAGACTGCACAACTTGAATCCACTGAATCCTCAACAGCCCTTTGGACATGCTTGCATGGGCAGAGGGAGCAAGAGGGGCAACCCTCCAGACCAGCCCTGTGGGCTGAAAAATCATCACGGTCTCCATACCTCGCGTGCTCAGACCATTCCAGGCAAAAGCCTGACACCGAGTCCCTGGCCCAGTCTGCAGAACAGGAATTCCTCTTTGCAGGGAGTCTGGCAAGTTCAGGGACAGCTGAGGAACACCTACCAGCCCTGCTAGCTTTCCCCTTGGTGCTGAGAGCTGCTGAGCGGGTCTCCTGCTCCTCGCCGGCCTCGCATGGTGTGTCTGGGTGAAGAATAGGCATTGCCTCCCTGTGACTTCTGCATCCGTGCAAATGCAGCCAGTATTACAAAAATCTAGGTTAACCATCCTGACCCCGTGGAGGCATCTGCTGCTTTTCAGACAGAGATCAGAAAGGTCAGCTGCATTATTGAGAGGGAAAGCATGGTAGGTAGCACAGCCCCGTGTAATCCCTTCCCTTTAATGCTGTTGCGTAATACTGTCAGTATTCATTCACTGGTGCACTGGGGCCTGCCTGGAGTAAACAGCTAAGGGAATTTGGAGCCATAAACCATCTTCATTCATCAGCATTGCTTATCTTCTGGCCACAGATTGAACCCTGCAGTGTAGCTCTCTGCAGATGTCACCTGCTGTTACTCTGCTTGGCTGTTTGCAAATCTCTTTCTGCAACAGACTGACCCAGCTAAGAGGAAATCTAAGGATTTGGGGTGAACCCCAACATCCTCCCAGCATGTAAGCAAACAGCACATCTGTCCACACACTCAGTCCTTCGCTGGCAGTTCTTCAGAGGAGCCCCCTGCATCCTGAGCTTCCCTTTGCTTGGAGGGAAATGCGTGTGATAAAATAAGCTCTGTTTAAAAGTCTCAGTTTTGATTCCCTCTTTCTTCCTCTCTAGAAATGAGTAGTCCTCAGCTTCCTGAAGACAGCGGAGTTGCTTTTCTCTGTGCTTTTTCATATTGCTTTGCTGTCTTGCTCCACCATCAGCCACTGGATACTTGCAGAAGAGTCTTTAAGTGTTATTAGGAGGCCTCTCCTCTCTATTGGCTGTCAGAGGTGCAGTTTCTGGTGGCAGAGATCTCTGGGTAGGACAGCAGAAACATGTGCAGCCCAAGTGGGCTGTTGTTCCCTTGCTGTCCCCTCAGCTGGAGTGACCTGGCTGGGATGTGTTCTGGCCAGTCACACTGGCTCTGTCCCAGTGCTGCAACAGCTTCAGGCTTCCCAGGAACACAAGGCAGAGCCCTCAGCATACAAAGAAGGAGGCTCAGAGGTTTGTCAGCAAAGGCTCTCAATCTTCAAAATCTCTCTCCTGCTCTGCATTCCTCCTTCTAATCCGTATTACTTGAATGAGACCATTTTCCTGGAGGCTCTTTTCTGCTGGGAAGGGACCAGCTTCTGTGGATGGTGATTAGACACAATTTTGAGATTCCTAAATCCTGAGAAACACTAATCAGTTGCTTGGCAGTCTGTTAAATACCTTTTCTTGGTATTAAAACTGTTTTCTTCACCCCAGTGAGGTCAATCTCCACTTTGAAATGGAGCAAACAAAATCGGAATGGTGTGACTGTCTGTGGCACTGCCTTTGTGGACTTTCCTGTTGTCTCTTTGAAACGTAAACCTGTGAGGTTTGATCCATTCTTGTCCTTATAAGGGGTACATTGTTTGAGAAGCATCTGATCTTTAGCCCAGGGAATGGTATCCACACTGAATACCTGGCTTATTACTCCTCCATATTGAGGCAACTGTAAGACTAGTCGGTTTTAGAATTACTCTAACGTGTCTTTTACGTAGATTGCTGAAGGTTTCATGTTGTAATCAGTGTAGGTGATTTATATATTTTTACACAAGTATATAAAATTCCCAGGACTACCTTTGCAGAATTTTTAGCGGCTCTTCAAGGTTTTCCAGTGCCGTAGTTTGACACTAACACTTGTATGTTTTCGGCTTGCTATCGTGGTAATTTTGGGAGCTGTTCTGGAAGAAGCAGATCAAAGCAAACAGCAGCTGTAAAGCTCAGTGGCAGGTGGCTCTTTCCTTTTGCTTGGTTTCTGGATACAGACAGGGGCTCTTTTAAGCAGAGGTATCATAACTGTGTTCTTGGAAGAAGATGGGAAGTTGCTGACTTCTCTTGACAGAAGTCCTCCCAGGTAATTCTTCTACCTTTTATCCATGCTTGCTCCTTTTGTGGCCTTGGGTAAGTCACATTTTCTGTGCCCAGGTCTGGTGTAAAAAGGCAAAAGTGTATGAAGGCCAGTGCTATCCTAAATTACCACAGCAGGGGACCAGGCCCTTACCCCATGTCTAAAATAGGGTTATTAGCACTTACCTACCTCACAAGGATGCTGTGAGGATTAATTCTCATACAGCACTTTGAAGATGTAAAGTGCTATATAAGTCCCAAGTATTATCCAACTTTGGTGTTAAAAATGCTTTTAGGGATCTGCAGGACTTCTCTTAAAGCATGGAATGTGTGACTACCTTTTCAATTTGCATCAGATGCAAATGCAAAATATTTATTCATACTGGTTAACAGGATGGGCTCAGCTGCACTTGAACACTGAGGAAGGTTTAGCTCAAAAATCTGAACTCTAATTTCAGTTTTGCAAATGCTTTTTAGTTCTTCTAAAAGTCTCAACCAAATTCTTGATGTGAACTTTGTATCCAAATCTCACAGTCTGGTCTTATCCCTGACTGTTAACTAGAATAAACCTAATCCAGCCCAAAACACAGTGCGCTCACAGTCTGCTATGGCTGTTGAAAAGATGAACAGAAAATGAAGTCCTTCTGTTCAACCTTCATTGTGCAGAAGGTCAGCTAGATTTCATGGGACAAACTGCAAAGGAATGTTTAATTTCTATGATTGTAGGTTTTACTGGCTTTAAAATCACCAGAGAGGGAAGGCCTTGATGGAATCAATAAGGTCGGCACATCCTTCTTGAATTACTTTCTTTTCACCTGAATCAAAGAAATAGCAGGTTCTGTAGCAAAGGAGGTGGTTGTACCACTAGTCCTACAGCCTGGAAAAAAAATGGATCTAGAAATACAGCTCTGAACCATCACCATGTTCTCAGCTAGGATAAAAAAATGCCACTGTTCACTGATTTCAAATCTGGACCACAGCTAGAAACTACTTAGTTCTAGTAGCACTAACTGCTGTACAAACACAAATGAAGGCCAGGAATTCCACACCAAGGAACATGAGCTGTGTACATGTGAAATGGACCATAATTTTGAAGCAGCTGCAGTTAAATCTTATCTTAATATGAACTCAGAAGCAAACACAATGCAAATTTTTATGGTTTCTTTAAAATATATGATGGGTTTTAGTTTTCTTAGTTTGGAGAAAATTTTCTTAATGTTATTTTATTTTTGCTCTTATTGTAAAGAATAAAAGTATACAACTCTAGATAGACTACAAATGAAAAATAGGTGGCCAGTTGGCAGGAATGCCAAAACTTCTGTGGCTTGTATTGTTTCTGTGGTGACACTATGCTGCTGTAGGATGAGCTACTGGAATTGTGTGATGGCTCAACAGTGAGGCTGAAGCACAGGGCCAGATGGGTGCAGGGGTTGAGCCACCAAATCCCTGCAGTGGGAGCAAGACTGGGCCAATTTGGGTCGGTCAAAATACAGAGCATCAGGAAATAAAAGACAATATTTCCTGACAGAAGAAAAACAAGAAACCAAAACCAGCCTGTTGGGTGATGGTTCTGATTCACTACAAACATACTGACCTAGACCTTGCTGGTGCAGACTCCTGCTGGACCAAGCCTTGCTCCTAATTCACCTGGGGAGGCTTGCTCCATGACTATGGTGCTGACACAGTCAGGCCAGCAGAACTTGACCCTTCGTTAAATAAAACTCAAAAACAACAACAAAACCGATAACAAGAACAAAAAAAGAAACCCACAAAAAAACAAGGAGGAAATCTCCGTGTCTTGGACCCATTCAAGCCTCTTGCTCCAGCCCCTCTCCCACACACTCCAGGCAGAGTGCACTGAAAGATGTGACTGAAGCAGCTGCTATCCTTTGGGGAGTCAAGCATTTGCCATGTCTGAAAGTCTTTAGTACTTACTTTCTTTACTGTGATTGTAAAGGTCACCACATACAGTACAGCCATTTGATCTGGGATCTTTTCTTAACACATTTTTATGCTGATTTTACTGTTTTAATTCTGTGTTTGGAATGTATTTCTTTCTCATTTCTTCTGTGTGTAACAGCAATTAAAATTATTAATTTACTGGGTATTTTTACTGTGCAGATACAATGTCTCCTTGCTCATTTTCTGTTCCTGTAACTGTTTCAGCACAGAGTCTGAGGGCAAAAGAACCTCAGTGGTGGGCAGTTTTGCACCACTTTTACAGACATCAGCATGTGTTACGCTGGATCCACTCAGCATCCCACTGAAACCCTGTCACAGCCAGCTGCAGTATTCCTGTCTGGGGAACCCTGAAACACAGCCACATGCACTCCACAGGGCACATCCAACACAAACCAACCAGGCACCACCATGACAGTGGCACATGGCTCACCTTACAGCACATCCCAGGTGCCCTGGGATGCAAAGCCCTGAAGGAATCCTGCTCCTTGCTGCTCCAGCCAGTCCCACATACAATAGCCATTTGTCCACAATTCCAGGGAGAGAGCATCTTGCTGCACAGGATTGCTCTGGGAATGCTCTTTGCTGCCAAGAAGTCTCCCATGAATGGCCAAATCTCTCTCCCTGCCCCGTCCCAGAAAAATTTCCGGAAGGAAAAAAAGTAGGGTAGTCTGCGCATTTTATTCTGGTTGGGGATCTGATGCCAGATTTTTCAGCTGTTTGATGCAGTGGCACAGATATTTTGTATCATTAATCTTGAACCAGGCCATCTGTCACCAGTAGAACAGGTTTCAAGGATTTATAGCACAGAAACACAGTGTAAGTCAAATGGATCTGCTTCCAGGCTTAATGAAGGCTCCTTAATATTCCCCTTCTGAAGTGATTCCTGGTGTGAGAATTAATCAGTACGAGGCAGAAATACTACCAAATTATTTCAAAACAGCCTAAAGGTGTCAACAGCAGGCAAAAGTGGGTGAGTCTTTCCTCTTTTTTTAATTTGATCTTTTACAATTCCTTTCAAGAACTTAGAGGCCTGCTGGGAGGAGCATCCTGTTTCCTCATACCTCCTTCCTAGCTCCAGATGGAACAAAAGTGACAAAATACTCTCAGACTGAGTGTATGTCTGTGGCTGACCACTGCTATGCTTTTATTCCACAATTGGCTCCTGGAAGATTTCAGTCTAAATTAAAAGAACCAGCACCAATATATATGTATATTTGTATTAATCTACCTGTCAGTCTGCTAATTGTTCAGTGGTTCAGATATTCTAGTCTTGGCCACCAGCAGTGAAGTTCCTGGACCTTCTGTAGCCAGCTCTTTCACAAAGTGACTCTTCATTTGCAAAGATGTATTTACTTTCTCAGTTATGGTGAGGATTCTACTCTTTGTTTATATACAATCTGACATAAGGAGGCCTAAAACATCATAGAGGTCCTGCTGGGCTATCTGGGGACATGGAGACAGAAGCCAAATCTCCTCTTGAACTCAAAAGCAGGATTCTCACTGACCAGTGTGGAAGCAAACATATATAGAAGAGAGAGCTGCAATCTATGGCTCCTTTTATTACCATTAAGGTACATTAGCAGGTGGTGTTAGAAATATTGCATTTAACATGCACCCTGCTGTTTAAAACCATTTAGAGCAAAGGAAGATAGAAACATGGGAAGTGTCCCTGCTGAGCAGAACCCCCACTTCACCACCTGGTTTAACTGACCATTACAGAAGCTGAGGGCAGCTGTGTTTTGAGCCACCTGAAGACAAACTACACAGCCACAGCAATGCTGTTCTGCATGCTGGACTAGGCACAGCTGGTTCCACTAATTACCTCTTGTGTTTTGACTTCTGCAAACTTCCTGTCTCTGTGTCCATCTTTTTTCTTAAGGAAAAGAAAATGAGTAAGTACCATAATTAATGCAATCAACCCTATGTTTTGAGAGGAAGTTTCACAAAGTTATGGATTAAAAGCTTTATAAAAATTTTAAACCTTATAAAGCTTTGTAAGGCTTTCTACTGTATAAAGGAGTAAGTTGTCTGGTCACAGTTTTCATAGGAAGTGACAGTTCAAATTCAGGGAGTTCTCCTTTTCACTCCCATTTCCCCTTGTTCAGTTCAGCACTATTATGAATAATTTGCTTTGGGTCTAACAGGCTTTGTGTTCTCTGCAACCTGCCACCTCCCAGCCTCAGGAAAGTTATATTAACCCCTTCTGAGCTACAACAGCAGCAAAGCTGCTGCTGTGTTTCATAGAAGTGGTGCAATGCCCTATTTGTTTTTGCAAATATTAAGAAAGGGGCTAAAACTGAAAAACACGGATAAGCAGAAGAATGCCAGTGTCCTTCCTTAAAAGAGAGAAACAGAAGAATACATATGTTTTGGGCTTGCATGGCAAGCTTTTGGCTGTGTGGGGGCTGCAGGGGTGGCTTCTGTGAGAAGCTGCAAGAAGCTTCCCCTGTGCCCAGCAGAGCCAATGGGCCCAAGATGGACCCACTGCTGGCCAAGGCTGAGCCCAACAACAATGCTGGCAGCACCTCTGTCGACACATTTAAGAAGGGGAAAAAGAAACTGTGCAACAGCAACTGCAGCCGAAGAGAGGTGCGAGAACGTGTTAGAGCAGAGAAAGGAGGTGCAAAGAAAACTTGTGATGAACTGATCACAGTCGGCATTCCCTGTCCACCTGAGCCACTGGGAGAAGGAGGTGAAGAATTCTGGAGTGAAGGAAGAAGGGAAGGCTGGGGGAAAGGTATTTTAAGATTTGGGTTTTATTTCTCATTAACCTACTCTGATTTGATTATAAATTAAATAAATCAAATTTCCCCAAGTTGGGTGTGTTTTGCCTGTGACAGTGATGAGTAAATGATCTCCCTGTCCCTGCCTCTCCCCATTAGCCTTTTGTTAAATTTTGTCTCTCTCCAATCTGGCTGTGGAGGGTAGTGATAGAGTGGCTTTGGTGTGCACTTGGTGTCCAGCCAGGGTCAACCCACCACAGTAGAATAAGAGGAATTGAGACAGAAGTTTAACGCCCAATTAATGGAATCAGCATAATGGAAACCAGCAACTCCAACAGAGCTATTCAAATCAGGAGATTTGCTCAGCCCTTAGATCCCTCCTTACTCCTTTCCCTTAGGATAGCCTGCCATCAGGTAAAGACCATTGAAAGAATCCCTAAAGAAAGTCTTTCAAGTCCTGCTCTGAAGGGGCTTCTGGCCTAATAAAGAGTGCTTGCTTTTACATAAGGCATGATGCCCTCCAGCCTACAGTGCCTGACTCCAGGCAGTAAGTACCTCCCTAGGCAGTAACTATCACTCTTCCAGAACTAAAAATTATCAAGAATATAGTTCCTGAGAGCTAAAATAAACCTCAGTTAAGCTCAATTTGACATAAATGCCTTGTCTGCTAAAGTCAGTTTTACAGTCTCTTATTCTGACTCCTGTTTCCCACCTCACTCAGTTGCAAACAGATGCCAGGAGAGAAACCCTTCCCAGAGACTGCACAGGTCAAGGTAAGGAGGAGCCCTCAGAGCTCTCAGTCGTAGGCTCCCATTAAGGTATCTGAGTATAAATCAGCACCTCACCCATACAGTGCTTTTGCAAGCCTCATTCCTTAGCCAGCTCTGCTGTAAACAGGCTGATCTGAAAAATTTTGAGGAGGTGTGTTCCTTTTGTAACAGTCCTCACCTCAACAAGCTCTGTGTGGGAAGGCAGCAGGTACTTGCTATGTTATCCAGCAATCAGATCTCTGAGGGGATAGAGAGCTGCTCTCATGCCCCACAGGCCTGCCTGCCCTCCGCGAAGAGAGTGAGCTGTGCTGCCAGAGTTCCTTGCGTTAGCCTGGCTGGCAGCCTGAGAAGGCTCTGATTAGAGGAATAAGGAAACTGTGGCTTCAGGGAGGAGTGTATCAAGGAGCATGGGGAGACACAGGAATTCTTAAAAAATGGTTGAGAATTGCCTTCAGTCTTTCAGGTGAGCGATGTCTGGCTTCAGTGAAGAAGTGTTGCATGTATTCTACACTTGAAAATTGGAACAGGAAACCCAGCGTGTGCATCCTTTCTCTCTGCTGACCCCCTGCGAGCAACTTCCACATTAGCAGAGAGAACATAATCCTGGGTGGGGTGTGTGTGTGTGCTCAGCAGTTGCCAGCAGGCTGTCCAGAAGCAATGATCTCAGGCAAAAATAACTCTGAAAGATCTTTCCAAATATAGTCCCTCATTATTGGTGCTGTATCAGTTTCATTTCAAGCTGTGCCTGGCAGCCTCTCTCTTGTTCCGTCTCAGAGGACACTAACAGGCCTGAGGCACAAGGGCCTTTCTCTAGAAAGGGAGAACAGGGGAAACATACTTCAGCAATGTCAGACAAAAGAATGGAGAATCCGTGCTCTCAAATGTTTAACCTCAAAGGCTCTATAGTTAATCAGCCCTAAGCAGGGTGAGCTTGCCAGGGCCTGATGATGCTCACAGGACACAGCTGTTTCCAAGCACTGCTGCAGATACTGTAAGACCACTCTGCAAGCTCTATGTTTGGGCACGGTGACACAGGGAAGCCACGTGTGGGTCATGGGTTAGTGTTAGTAAAACCTCACCCCATGCACCTGAAAGTGTTCAGGCTCACACAATCAATTTGAGCCAGGTGGAACCAAGCTCTGTTACAACTGGATTTAAGCTTCACTGGGTAGGAGCTTTAACAAAACAGGGAAGGAAGGTCTGTTTTTCTTCTGTTTTGTGTCTTGGGCCAGGGACTAGCTGTTATATAATGTTGGCGAAATCCTGCCATTTTACAAAGGAAGAGAACAGGTTTACCCAGTGTGATGTCTGTAGTATCCACAAAAGAAGCATAAAGCTGTTGTCAGAGTGCATCAGTGGATTGCTTAGAAATGCTAAGTATGCCACAGGCGCAGGGCAAGCCTGGTTAGGGACTGAGAAATAGCCATGTTTCCCTTTGAGCTGTCTAGGGAATTGATGAGGCCTGCTAGCCAAAAGATGCCATTTTAAGGGATGTGGTACTACCTTCAAGCAACTGAAGACAAATTTTGGTGACCTCAGAGGAAGACAAAGTCTTCCAGAGAGTGAGGCTGGTTTTTTTGGATATGAAGGTAAAATCTTACAATGTGGCCCTTGCAGCTTCAGCTCCAGAACCTACAGATTGAGCAATCTCTCCCTCTGTGGACAAGGATGAGAGCCACATTGGCCCAGAGCAGCATGATCCACAGTGCCAGTCCCAATAAGTGCATTTGCCCCAGTAAAATAACAGGGTGTAAACTACACTCAGACATGAAATCTATGGTTCCTGAAGGGAACCAACCCAAATAAATCACAGTGGCTGCAAATCTGACCTACCACAGATGATCAGCTTGTAGCTACAAGTTGTAGGGATCATAATCAGACAGATGCCACATGTTGAGGTGAACTGCAACTTGGACTTGTATGTGATGCTAATGCTGCCCTTGTAGAGGGTCACTGTTAGGTGGGGGTTGCTGATGAAAACACAGCTCGGGGCACAGCTGTTGCTATGTTGTGATTCTTCAGTGGGGCAATGAAACAGGAAGCACAGTCCTTCCCAGGATACTTCATCTTGAGGACGGAGTCACTATGGGCTGCTCTGCACTGCACTTTCTGTTGCACACACAAACATGCAAACACAGAGCCAGTACCATCAAGACAGAGTCTTCTCCTGCACAAGCACAAACCTTAAAAAGCTTGGATATGACATCTCATGACAAGGATTTTCTTTCCCATCAAGGAACACCCAGGGAGGAAGAAGAATAAAATAACACAAAACATTACTGTTGGCATCTGACCAGCATACCCATCTCAACACGTAAACAAACACAAACTGCAAAGCAAGAGAGGAAGGAATAGGAAATCTCATTCTCCCATTAATCTGCTATGCAACTGCAAGCAAGCAATTAATTTCTTTGTTTCTTGGTCTGTAACTAAGGTGTCAGATTTTTGCACCACAGGGATATATCAATGCCTTCTCTAACTAATGCCATTAAATTGTAAAGTGCTTTTTGGATATTTGGCTCCCAAAGCACTTTAGAAATGCATGATTAAATTACACCCAATTATAAACCAAAGCAGGTGATCTTGTAAAGGAAGGGATATTGCTCTGCTGGTGTTGCTCTGAGTCATTAATAGCCTACAGAATGCTCTGGGGAAATCAAGGGGAACTGCATGTACAATTTAATTTCCAGTGTCCACTGCAAATCTCACATTTTCAGCCTGTATTTAAACACATTTCTTGCAGTCGTTATTACTGCCTTTTGCATTGGCATGGGATCCCATCAGGTAGGTCCCCTGTATTCTAAATGTACAGCAAAATTCTTTTATGAGAGAAAACAGCTTATTTCTTCCTTTTGTTTCAGAGTTTTTCTCCATCTCATGTTTGTGCAAATAAACCTTATGACTTGCCATTTTTAATGAAGAACAGGAAATTAGTTCACATCTGCTTGTGTCCTGCTGGTCCTGCCTGAAGATAGGTAGGCTGTTATCAAAGGAACATTGAGGGAATGGACTGCAAGGCACAGCCAGCCTAACTTTCCTCCATTCACTGCTCTTCTACACTTGCTTTCACATACAGAAATTACTGAGGTTATATTAGACTCTGTAAAATCCAGGCCTAGAGCACTTCCACACAAGAACACAAATATGGCCACATAACTAGAACTGTTCTTTCTCAGCTGCACACATAGCACAAATAACACACCTATGGTCTAGTGATGTCAATCAGGAAAGGCTGACTGTTAAATACAAATTCACAGTTTGACACCTCATTACTCCTTTTAGTGTATTACTCGTGTTATTTTAATGTATTGCCCATTGCTCTTAGTGGGATTAGAACTCTTGTAGCAGCATGTTGATAGGCTTCTGAAGAAATATATGCTTAATTTGGTAATATATATTATATTAATATATAGCTGTTTTATATTAATATATTGTTTATTACACCAGGAATAGGCCAAGTGAAAAAATTTGCCTCACCATTTAAAGTCACTGCATTCTGCATTGCCCCAGACTGGGCAGAAGGATGACTTATCATTTTGACTTGATCTGGGCCATGTTCAGTTTTGTTTGGGAGCAATGCTGATGAGACATCTTTATTACTGATTAGGCATGAACAGGGAGCAACTGAACAATGGAGAAGATATTTACCTGACAGGATGAGCTCTGAATGTTTAATTTAATGTTCTTTTAGGGACTTCTTATAGTTTCTGGCCCTGAAAGACTGTCACACAATCTCCTACATGTAACGGATTTGTTTGCTTTTTATTTAGGGAACAAATCCTAGTCAGACTGGAAATGTGCTGCAATACAAATGAGTTATAACACCAATCTTTTGTTATGTCAAGACATGGTAATATCACCCTCCCTGCACATGGATGGCCTTGACTGTGCTGAATTTTCATTTAAACAGCATCTGCATGAACTGCTACGTAATGTGCTATATACACACGTAGCAAAGGAAGCCTGGTCCTGAAGTGATTACCAACAAATGAATGGGATAGGACAGGAAGCATTCTTGTGTCTAATCTCCAGGTGGGCACTTGAGGTGCAAAGCAGGTTAGTGATACACCCAGGGCCACACAGGGAGTCTTCTGTACAAGAGCACCCTTGTTTCTCAAATGCTGTCATGAATTTTTATGCTTACCTCTGTCTGTGGAGATGTACCATTTCTCCTGTGAATCCATGGGGAAAGTATCCCAGCTGCAAATTCTGCAGAAAATGACTCAGAAGAAGTATTTCGTCCCTGGGAGCTGGCTTGTGTCACACTTATTGCTGTAGACCTTCTCTGTGTCTGAACCACGTGGCAGTACTGACATCACATTGCAGGACACCAAAAGTCTGCTAGTTGTCTTCTACATCTGAGCTGTGATGTAGGGTCATGGCGTTTGGGGCTTCTTCAACCAGCTGCAGATTAGTGAGTGGTCAGGGGAAAGCTATGAATTAATGAGCCTATTTAAGTATCAGTTTATTCTGTTTGGCACCCTCCCAGAAATTTTTCATTTCATCCTCTCCCTTCCAAAGTCCCTGTGGTTCTAGGAAAGTACTTCTACCCTGAGCAACCTGAGGACCAATTTGCCCTGTGCATGTAGTTACCTTCTGATGAAGAAAGAAGGCTGTTAGTTTGACAAAGCACCCTGAAGAGATGACAAATATAAAATACACTCTCAAAGGTCTCTAACCCCCAACAGTCTCTCTAAGCAGCCAAGGCAGCCTGCCTCCACTTGGCTGGCACAGACCCACTTGCAATGGAAATGATGTCACCAGGCTGCTGAGGGGACAGACACTGTTGTGTTAGTGCTGTTATGGGAATTTGCCTGTACAAATAATGGCATGAAAAACAAGGTAGCATTTGGGGATGTCTGGAACAGTAACTGCTTCACTCTTTTCCTCCACTTTGGACAGAGTGAGCAAAGCCCCAGCAGTACCATGCTTATTCCTGGGCTCTGAACAATGTTGCTTCCAGGTTTGGCTCAGCTAACAGGCTCTGAGCTGGTGAGAAGAAAGGAACTAGAATGACAAGAGGTAGGAGAATCCTCTCTGGACAGGAGTCTTTCTCCCCTTGAGTGGAAATAAAATTTGGATTGTTCCCATGGCATTTTTTTTGGATAAAGATCTGTATCACTGGAAGCATTGGACACCAATTAATTTGTTTGGGGTTTTTTGGTTTTGTTTGTTTGTTTGTCTGTTTGTTTGTCTGTTTTTTAAATTAAAAAACAACCTTCCCAATCCTAGTATTTGTGCAGAAATTGTGTGAAATTTCCATAAGCAGAAAAATACCTCCTTGTCATGACCCAGAGGTGATAAAGGTGCCCAAGTTTTCTATATACTGTACCTGCAACTTGCATTTGAATGTTGTAGAGGACGTCTCTGTAACTATTCTTGAGGATAATCTGTTACAGGTCAGAAACAAATTGCTGGTGCCATGGACAAGGACTGGGCACGGTTCTTGTCCTCCCTCTTGCTGATATGCCTTGTTTCTCCCACATCAGTGCTGGTGGTGGTGAACACTGGCCAAGACAATGCAACTGTAATGTTCTGCTTCCTGGCTTGGGCAGCAAAAGAAACAAATACCATCTTTGAGCACAAAAGGGATATCTGTGTCTACAAGAGCTACTTGTACATAATCAGCCTAATAGAAAAACTTTTCAAGGACACCAATCCGGGAGATTTTTTCAAGCTGTAAAGGCAATGGTAGGCTTTGTCCCCAGGAAAATGCACAAAGCTGGCTTGGCTTGGGAGATGCCACAAAATCTTCTGCTATAGTTCATTAGTTTGATCATCCTGAAAGCTGAGGGAACACAGCTGGTGTGATACAGATCAATTTGTACAATTTGAACTGAGAGATACTTTCTTACAGTGGGGCTGATTCTGCAGGGTCCTGTGGAGCTTCAGCTCACGTAGCAGTCCATGCTTAAAAAAACAGAAAGCACATAAACTGCCATTAGCCTCTACAGAAATGAGCCCAACATCCATGAAATAGAAGTTGTACCTCAGACAGGACATTTTTGGGACTTCAAGCATTGTCTTTACAACCCGATGACTCCCTTAGGTCACTCAAGGTTTAATCAAGAATGATTTCACTTCAGTTAACATGAAGTGTAGTTGCATGCTTGAAAAGTTCTGCTTCTCATGATGAATCAGAGAGCTTCCCCAATGTTTTATGGTTTGTTGAACACTGCTGTTCCAGTTGTAAAGGGCTGGGTTGTGCAGCTGTGTGTGCACAGAAATCCCTCCATCTTACCACCACAGGGAGGTTTATAGAAAGAGTTGCCATAAACACAGTGAGCAGTTATGAAGGACTTGATGAACGTAAAGCACTGTATGTTTTCTCCAACAGTCAACTTTTAAACCAAAGTGACAGCTCATGTGATAAAGGTCAAAGGGCAACTACAACCTCCATAGCCCTGCAGATACTGTATTTCACCAGATGCCCAAGAAAACACTAATTGCAGGATTTCTCCTGTGGCACAACACAACCCAGAATCTTACAGACAGGATGTATGAAAGTGTGGTGCTGTCCCGACACAAACCACCATGGCTGGTGTTTTGTAGCTCTTCAGCCTCACAATGAGATCAAACCTGGTGAGGCAGGAATAAAAGAAAAACAGACCAAGAGAGAAAAAAAATGCATTAAGAGAGTGAGGGATTGCACAGAAAACAAAGCCATTCTTCAGTCTGTTGAGTCATGCCTGAAGACTGGAAGAAGAAACTTTCAGACTGTTTCAGCAGAAGGCAGTTAGTGTAAGGGTTGTATTGTTGCCAGCTCTCCTCTTAATATCTGTACAACCAGAAGAGAAAAATTTATGCCTCGGCAATCAACTGCTTGCTGATGAACAAGTATTCAGGACAATTTCAGGTGAGGCTGGTGGAACAGGAATATTTAAAAATAATGTAAAGAAATGTAGACTAAAAAAAGTGTAATTTACATGTATAATGTGAATGAGAACAAAATAAGAGGCAGCTTTAATGCCTCATTTGATGATTTTACTGTCCAACTTCTACCACGAGCAGTTTTGTATAATGTCAGATATAAATCCTAAACAATAAACATTTAAATACTTTGCTGGCTAAAATAATAAGCTATCTAAGGATTTCATGGCAGGTCATGTCTTCATTCTCAAGACATAATTAGTTTACTTGAAGCATGACCTCTGATAATGTTATTTACATGTTTGCATTTTGGCACCTGACTACTCATTCCATTCCAACTGAGGCCTGAAAGAATTATAATCCTGTCTCCATACCACCGTATTTGCAGCAAATGGCTGTTTCAAACATGATGATTTACTTGCTGCAGTACCTACTGTCCTAAGCCACACTCAGATTACAGAATCCATGTCAGGAATCAGAGAATCTTCCAAAAGTGACCTCTGCAACAACATGTGAGGTGTGATGTGAGAAGTTACACAGTGGAAAAAAACACCTGACACACTCATTCAGGCAACAGCTAAGCAAGAAGGATGGCAGAATGATTTCAGTTTGGCTCAAGGACTGCACAGCTTGGGCTGCTCTCCATCTCCTCTCAGCACCTTTGAAAACTGAACAGAACCCAGCAGAGCTGTGATGCTAAATGTTCTTCTGTGCAAAATGAATTTCATAAAACTTTACAAAATGTGGTATATGTTAAAAACAAAATGAAGTAACAGCTGACAGAGTTCCAGCTGGATGAATAGTGCATTTCTTACCTGAAGGTGGCATTGCTAGAATTCCTTCCTGTAACTCCACTGCTTCTCCCATACCAGCTCCATTTCATGCCTTTCGTTGAGAAGTAGTATCTGTCGCTCTTGAAAGCTTCCAATCCTGTCAGGGGTACTAGAGATAGGTATCTTGGTTCATTTTCTCCACTTCTGGTGTCTTCAGCTCATGTCCCTAGTATGTGTCCTGACAGCACATCTCCCTTGGTTTGGTTCCTGCCTGGCTAAACAAATGCTGGAGTCCAAAAATTCACCTCCAGTCCTGGAGGCTCTGTGACAGCAGGAGAACTGTGACACACTTCTGTACCCACAGACCTTTGCTTGCAGATGTGAAAACAGAACAGGTCCCATTTCAAAATGCTGAACCTGCAGGGTTTTGGGGTAAAAGGAGCCTTAATAAAGAGAGCAAATTCTGTCCAACAAAACAATGCAGTTCCTAACACAGCACACACATGCAGACCCTGTCTCAAGGTTGGCCATTTAAGGAGAAAACTCACACCATTTGGCATGGGACCATCTGGAAAGGGAACCTTCTACGAGCACTGCCCACTACTCATTTTCCATGTGTTTCCAAGAGGTGTCTAGCATTAAAGCATAAATTTTGTTCTGTCTCTTTCTAGCTGGCTGGTGAGCTCTGCAGTACATTTCCTGTAACCTGTTTTCTATGACTTTGAGTGCCTTGTGTCTCTTCTTGTTTAATAAATCCCTCTTACAGTTCTGTGTAAAGGGGTCAGGTGCTATCTGGACTGCTTGGATTACTGAATGTCCTTACTGATTGCAAGATCCTATTAATGTTCTTCAAGTTTATTTGCCAAAGATTACAGTACTCCTAATTAATAGCAATTTAAAAAAATACAAATCTTTCTTTTTGCTCTTTAGTCCACCTTGCAGCAGCCTCCATAATATGCACAAAGAGCAAAAGATGGACTATTAAAAAATCTAATCAAATGAATAGGAAGTTGTGTGTCCAAGTCCATATTCTGCTCTGAAAGTCTCAGCTAAAATGCAACAACCCTCCCCCTGGCACCAAAAAAGTCAACCAGTGCAGCATGCCATAACAAACTTGATGCTAATGGCTTTTATACAGAACTCTCATATGAGCACAGAGGGACATCAGGAATATGGTGCATAGGGAAGGAATGGATTCTCCTAGGTCTGATGTGAGATAATGCAAGTCTTCAAATAGGAGAAGAATCATAGCTTCAGGCTTTAAATTGGTTTTGTGTTGTCCTGTGATGTAAAGGACCTTGAATGCTTTTCCATCTGAGTAACTATTTAACCTGAAGACTCTTGTCTGCTCTGTAGATTTCTCTGATTTTTTTAGCTACACTGGCTTCCACACTTGGCCAAGTTTTTTTTTTTTAAATTATGTTTAGCTACTGAGGCTCACTTCAGTATTTATTACAGGATTCCATCAATAGTTTAGGCTCTTTATTGATGACATCTGACAGCATTTTGTTTGTAAAATGATTTAGTTATATAGCTGTATAGAGAAAGAATCCTTTGTAACTGGCACAAAATAATATCTGCCCATTTCAACAGTTCTGAGGTTACTCTAATCCTTTGGAGTTTGCCTGTGATTTTGATCAGTTCAGAACTCAGCATAGATTCTTTACTACTGAAAATCCAGTATTAAAATAAAATAATATAAGCAACTTCCATGAATCTCTCAAGAGTTTTCTCTTGTTTTAAAAAGGTTGACGTGGGACAAAAGAGCATAGTAATATGTATGAAAAATTATGTTCTTTGTCATAGATTAGGGTCTTTTGGCAACCAATATGTCAACATTAAGTACTAAAGCTATCTACACCTCAGAAAACCTTCATCATGCTGCTCTATGCTGTTTGCATATACTCAGTTGCCCCCAGGTAAGAATCTTGGACTATGTCCTTGTTTTAATACTTACATATTTTAAGTAAATAATATTACAGTTTCAGGCACTTAAAATTACATTTACAGCCAACAGTACTAAGGTCTTCCTTAGTCTTTAGCTGAGCTATTAATACAACACAGTGCATTGCATTGAGCTCGCATTCCCTCAAACTTCAGTCCTAAATGCATAGATCTAGACATTGCATACATGTTTAGGAAAAGTAGGCATTTAACAGTGAAAGAAACATACTGATGGGAACCTTTGCAGCAAGAGGTCGAGGGCATGCTAGGAAGTCCAGGGCCTTCGGGGTTCACAGCTATTGCACAGAACTCATTCTGTAATCTCCAGAAAATCATCCACTTGGAATCTGATACCTAGAGACACACATGTTGCAATTACACAACTCTCTAATCACTCATAAAAGTGTTTCCAAGTGGTCACTAATATGATTTTTTTTTTAATTGCTTTTGGATTGAGATAAACTAAGAAGAAATTTCAGCTCACACACTGCTGGAGGAAAATATAAATTTCAAGGGTTCAGAAATCTACTTCACTAGGTCTACTTTATGTCTCCGGTGGTCTGCTCCATTTTCGTCTCTCTCTCCCTAAGGAGGAGATGTAATTTTGATATATATAATAATAAGAAAAATGCATAGTTTGCTTTCCACTAGATTATGGTCCATGGCCTGGTTTAGTCATTCATGCCAGGGAAAAATATTTTCATGTCTTGCTCCACTGACTACAGTGGGATTTTCCACAATGTGATGAATTCAAGAGAGTGGCCAGGCCTTCCTCAATCTAAGCTTGAATCAAGGTTAAAGTTCCTGACCTGGACTGAGGCCCAGTCTGCTCCTGAGCAGTGATGGGCAGCCCCACTGAGCAACTCCCCCCAGACTGTACAATGAGCATGATGGTCTATGGTAAAAGAATATCCTTTTGGCCAGTTCAGGTCAGCTGTCCTGGCCACTCTCCCTCCCAGCTTCTTGTGCACCTGCTCACTGCCAGAGCATGGGAAGCTCAAAAGTCCTTTAGTAAGAGAAGGCACTACTTAGCAACAACTAAATCATCAGTGTGCTGTCAACATCATTCTACAAAATCCAAAACACTGCATTGTACGACCTACTAAGAAGAAAATTAACTCCATCCCAGCTGAAATCAGGACCATAATGTGACTGATTGCAACTTAATTAATATGAAAATCCAACACTCTGAATGAGACAGAGGAAAGCATCCAAGAAAGAACCCAAATATTAACAGAAAAAGAAAAGCAATAGTCTCGTTAGTCAGATGCTGCTGCTGACAGGAACACTCCCATGTGTCATACAAGCTGTGCTAAGCATGGATCATATGGCTGCTGTCTGATGGATATAACAAAATCAGTCATTTGTTTAATTCAGTTCTGGTCCAAGTCAGGAAAAAGCAGTCAAATCTAGGTAGGGAGAAATGTAAAATACAGATTCTTGAAATTAAGCACCCAAATCCATAGATGTGACCTTCAGAGGTCCTGAGTGTGCTGGCCTCTCATTGTTGCTTGTGGGTAACAAGCCCCTCAAGCAATTTTTGTGAGACACGTGTCTTAGAGGCTCTACATAGAAGAAAATCAAATTAGTACAGTACAATCTGAATTCATTGCCTCCAAATTGTGTTATCATTGTGTGTATAAATACATACATGTATGTACAGCAAGTAGTCAAGGAGGGTAACTTGTATGTTTAGGTTGATTCATGGTCACAACATCAACAGAGTCTTTTTCTAAATACTCTTTCTTTGCCACCTATTTCCCTTGGTCATTTCAAACACCGAAACATTTCAATTCTTGCACTTATTCTAAAAATGAGTTCTTTTTGTGATGCATTACAGACCAGCTCAGAAATACCTTCCCTAAACCACAGGAAGTTTGGACAATGAAAAGCTTTAGGTAAAAAATGATATATATCCTTCCAGTTTGTGATTTTCTTTCTGAAATGTGTCATTAGGCCAGGCTTGTATATTCTGTGATACCCTCTGGTCTAGGGGAAAGTGAACTACAAAACCTGCTTCACTGGGGATTCCAGTCCATAAAAGTGAATGTAAGAACAAGAGGTATTATAGAATGGTTTGGGCTGGGACTTTCAAAGGCCATCTAGTTCAGCCCCCTTACAATAAGCAGGGACAGTTTCAACTGGATCAGATATCTGAACTGTAGCTCCAAAAGATAGTTCAGCAGTATTTTCTAACCCAGTTAGTTTTCCATAGAATGGTTCGGGTTGGAAGGAACCTTAAAGATCATCCAGTTCCAACCTCTGTGCTATGGGCAGGGACACTTTTCACTAGACCAGGTTGCTCAGAGCCCCATCCAACCTGAACTTGAATACTTCCAGGGATGGGGTACCCACAACTTCTCTGGGCAACCTGTTCCAGTGGCTCACCATCCTCATAGTAAGGAATTTCTTCCTAACATCTAATCTAAACCTACCTTCCTTCAGTTTGAAGCCACTGCCCCTTGTTCTGTCACTACATCCCTCTGCAGCCACAGTGATATTTCAGAGTCAGCATAATGGCTCCACTGTCTCCTCTCACCAAGGTTGTAACTGGGAGTAATGCAGTCGCTGACTTTCTCCATCACCACGTTCTCCTCCTCTGTCTCCTCAATACCATCCTTGATGTGACTTTGGGCATTGGTTTTGCCCTGAGGGGCACCTCGATGCTTACAGTGCACTTGGTCTTCACAGTAATGTTGTATGCAGCAAAAAGCTCAAGGGCAGATTCTTCAATAAGTGGAGAATCTGGAAAGAACAGGAGACATTTGAAGGCTGCAGGTGCAAATATACCTTGGCATCTTTCCTGCGTCTATGAGTTCCCAGAAAAATCGGTCCAAAACAGGGCCCCTCACACACTCCTTTATATTTTTACTGTAAGAATTTTGTATTTTGTGAAAGTCTTCAGGGACAATCAAAATCTTCAACATGTTTTTTGATTCAGTAAATTTAATTCTTTTTCTTGTGCAACGATTCAGGTGCCCTCCTTTAGTTGTTCACCTCAGCAGAAAAAGAGAGGCCTCTGAGAAACAGCAAGCCCCAAAGCCCTTCACTAACCCAGGACCCGGAGATTTGATTCCAGGCTGGTTTCTCCGTTTTGTAAAGCACAAGAATAAGCCCTTTTTACTGTTCTTCCCTGAAGTACTACTGGGATATATATCATGATAAAGATAGTAGAATCAAAGCTAAGTATTTGTTAAGTACTTCTTTACTTGCTTGTAAGGAGAGTTCTCCCTCTTTCATTACAAAATAATATGGAAAAATGATGCCCTGCATACAATAAAAATCCCAAACCCACAGGTTCCCAATACCTGCAGGGAGCCTACAAGAGAGATGGAGAGAGGCTATTTACAAGGGCATGTAGTGATAAACACACAGTTATATACAATTAAAATACTATGTACACAGCAAAGGGACCCCAAACATCCCCTGAAGGGAAAGGGAAAAAGGGACAAAAAGAAAAGCAATACAGATATGCACAATCGGAACCCGGGAACAACCCAATAAAGAACTAGTAAAATAGCATCTTACTGCTTTCCTTAACATAGCAGAATTGCGCCAAATGACTGCCGGCACTCTCCGCCTCCCAAGGCCTACCAGGCCTCACTAGGCCTCACTCGACCTCACTCCTCCACATGGGCAGAACTGATAGCAGAGAACCTGCTCCTTCAGATCCACCAGCAGAGGAGAGCACAAAGGCTTCTCTCCCTTCTTATTTATATCCTGGTTTGCATAAAAATCGTATGGAATACTGGCAACATGGCCACTTCCTTGGTTACGAGCTGGTTGCAGGAAGGCCTAGATTAAAACTATCACATAGGACAAGGGGGAATAGCTTCCAACTGAAAGAGGGCAGGTTTAGATTAGATATTTGGAAGAAATTCTTTACTGTGAGGGTGGTGAGGCGCTGGAATAGGTTGCCCAGAGAAACTGTGGATGCCCAATTCCTGGGAGTGTTCAAGTTCAGGTTGAATGGGGCTCTGAGCAATCTGGTTGAGTGAAAGGTTGGAGTTGGATGATCTTTAAGGTCCCTTCCAACGCAAGGCACTCTATGATCGTAAATAATTTGTTGTTTTTTCTTTTACTTTTGTCACAAGATGTGTATTTTTAGAAATTGCAATTTGCCATAAAAAGGCTTTCAAAAATAGTTTTGAATGCAGCAAAATCGACCCTTCCTATACCAAAGCTTTACTGTGGGTAGATTTTAATGCAATATAAGTATGATAAATATTCAGTGTTGCAGACACAGCACCCTGATTGCAGTTTGTCCCGCTGCCTGGGCAGAAGTCTCCATGCCCGCTGCCTTGATCCAGCAGGCAGCAAGAGACTCACTGCCACTCCGAAAGCCCATCTGGCGCCATCTGCCTGCCAAGAGCTGAGCAATACAGACATTTATCTGTTGCTATCTATAATTTCAGAAAAGGTGTTTTTCTTGTTGCTCATGACAACAACGTTCGAAGTAAAGGCTTAGCCCAAAATTGTTACTGATTTATAAACATAAAATCTATGTTAATGACTTAAAATCAACCAGTGTGACTGTTCAATTTTCTCTCCTCAGGGAACAAAGAGGCAGAAAGAGAGGTTTTGCTCATGCACACAGATAAGCCTGTAAAATGTTACTGGCCCAGATAATGAGGCCTGGTGAAGCACTGATTCTGCAGGTGTTTGTATACACCTGGATAAGAACAGTAAGGAGATGGGGTGGCTACTTCCATTGGCAACGCTGCCCCCATGGCTTTGAATGTCTACCTCCCTTCATGTTCCTTTCCCAGTTTGTCAGTGATGAATTTGTGGATGACTCTCTGCTTCACTATCCAAATCCTTTTCAAGTATGTAATCTGACAAAAAGATCAAGGCAGGAAAGAACCCACATTGCAACAAACATAACTTCCAATCCTGTCCCTAAACCCTCTGATTAGAGTTCTCTGTTCTAAGATGTCTAAGTGGTCAGGATTTCTGGCTCCTACTCTGGTAAAATGCTCTGTGATCTATGGACAAAATGAATTGAGCATTACATGGATCTATGCATCTCCCTAGATGAGCCTCAAGGCACCTACTGAAGGATGTGCTTCAGAATGCAGAAGATATATCTACTAATTACTCTGAAAGGGAGAGGGAGAAGGGTGGGTGGTGAGAAGCCAACCTTGTGGGAAAGAGTGAGAGCCTACAGGCAGGCTGAGAAAATGGGTTAGCAAATGTGAAAGCATCTTTGCAGGAGACTGAGAAGGAAAATTTTGAAAAAACCAGGATCCAAAGCCAAAACTTAGTAAGACTAAGCCTGGAGTTTAATTTATTCATCAGTGACCTGGATGAAGGGACAGAGTGTACCCTCAGTACGCTTGCTGATGATGCAAAACTGGGAGGAGTGGCTGATACACCAGAAGGCTGTGCTACCATTCTGCGATCCCCTGGACAGGCTGGAGAGTTGGGCAGAGAGGAACTTGATGAAGTTCAACACAGGCAAGTACAGAGTCCTTCACCTGGGGAGGAATAACCCCAGGCACCAGCACAATCTTGGGACTGACCTGCTGGGAAGCAGTTCTGTGAAGAAGGACCTGGGGGCCCTGGTGGACAACAATCTGCCCATGAGCCAGCAGTGTGCCCTTAGGGCCGAGACGGCCAAGGGTATCCTGAAGTGGATTAGGAAAAGCATTGACAGCAGGTCATGGGGGATTAACCCTGCCCCCTCTATTCAACCCCAGTGAAGCCTCACCTGGAGTGTTGTGTCCAGTTCTGGGCTCCCCAGTTCAAGAGAGACAAGGCACTACTGGAGAGGGTCCAGTGGAAGGCCACAAAGATGATTAGAGCACCCCACTTCTAGGGAAAGGCTGAGGGAGCTGGGCCTGGTTAGCCTGGAGAAGAGATGACTGAGAGAGGACCTTACTGACATCTATAAGTATCTGAAGGGAGGGCGTCAAGTGGGTGGAGCCAGACTCTTTCCAGTAGTGCCCAACAACAGGAAAGGGGCAACAGGCAAAAACTGAAACACAGGAAGTTTCGTATGAACATAAGGAAAACCTTTTTTACTTTGAGAGTGACAGAGCACTAGAACAGGTTGTTCAGAGAGATTGTGGAGTCTCCTTCTCTGGAGATATTCAAAACTTGCCTGGACACAATCTCCTACAATCTGCTCTGGGTGAACCTTCTTTAGTGGGGGGCTTGAACTGGATCTCTTACCATATTACCAACAAAATATTCAGTTGTTACTGTACCTGTGAAGGATACACTACAATCATTTTATCCTCCTCCTATGTAGTTAATTTCAAAATAGTCTTTATATGCTGTGCTTTTCATGGAAGGCACCTGGGCATAGTTGAAAGCTGGTCCACATCTAACACAAGCCATCTCAAAGACTAACAGCCACTAAAATCCACACCCTAATGTTTAAATTCTCCTCCAGTCTTTGCTGGTAGCCTGAAGTTAAGCTTTCCAACTTCCTGGCTTTCTTTAAAGCCTTGTGTATTTCTGTAAAAATCATAGACTTACGTTTATAGCATCAGTAATGCTACTGCAAAATTAATTCACAAAATAAATGTAATATTAAATATTTACCAGTCCCATGTTGTGCTGCTGGTCCTCTGCAGACTGCAGTCAAATGTCCCATGGGTCACTTTAAAGAACCAGGATAAGAATACATTAGAGCAACCCTGGTTAAAATAAAAAACATGATACACTTTACTAGGCCGGTTTAGGTAACATGTGTAAGGACTTAAATGGAAGATTTACTGCTTTATGCTTCCACCACTTCATACAGCAAAGGGAAGCCCCTCATTTTTACCTTCATAGTACCAAAACGAGGTACAGACCAGTGTTTTATTCCATGTTAAACAATAAAAAGACTGCAGAGCAGTGTAATTTTACATTAGTTTCCTATCTGCTACGTCAAAGCAACACTGCTCCACTTCAGAGTTCACTGAACAACAAAGACAACTCCTCCTCCTCCTCTTCATCTCTGGAGTCATTCATGCTTACTTTCCACAGTTACACTGGCACTGCTCTTCTACCCATTAGGGTCATTGTCTTGCTTATCCTATGATCACTATGCAATCTCCTGAGTCAGTCAGCTCAGCAGCATTAAAAATAAACTCTTCTCTCTTCCCTTCTTGCCTCATGGTGTACTTAGGAGGCCTCTCAATCAATTGTCCATTCTTCATCCCCTTCAGGAAGGGGAAGGGGTTGGCAAGAAAAAATGGCACATACCAGCAAGCACCTTATAAATCAAAACAGGTGGCTTTTCCTTTTCAAGATACAACATGGTCTCCTGTGCAGGAGAGACACTAGGCTTGGGACTTTATGTGGAGGTCTTTTTCTTGGCTGTCCACAGACAGGCTTTATGAGGCTGCAGCTTTCAATGTTGTCAGCCCAAGCCCAAGCCAAGTTTTGTGTTTTATGTGCTTTATGGATTTTGCAGCTCAGACCCTGCTGTCTCGCATTTAATCCACCCACTGTTCAAAGATGTTTATTTTGCATCACTTATGGTCAATGAAGAGCAGAGCGTTCTGCACCAGATCTCCAGTATTAACATCTGAGTTCTTTAAAGTCATTGGACTTTAATTTTCATAGTGTGGGGCAATCCACTCTCAGTTGTGATAATTTCATACTTATCATCCCACTTCAACTATTTCCCATTGAACTTCTAGATGAAGCTCTACACTTTTTTTGCCAGGTGGATTTCAAGCACTGCTGTCTGTCTTTCAGTCACTTTCAGCAATTCCAGTTTTGTCAGGATTTCTGAGCCTATCTGTTAAAATACCAAAAAGTCAAACATTCATTCTGTTATTTTCAGTTCTTGATATCCAGATTTCTACACTAAATAGCAAGATGTCAGTGAAGTACTTTTGATCTCTTGAGTAGTAGCATAAATTCCTTTAATTTCAGCACAAATTAAACTAACTACAGCTCAAAACGTTCAGTACAAGTTGCACATAAACTTATAAGGCTGGTTACCTACAGACACATCACTTTTCTGTTCAGTTCTTCTGTCTTAGCTCTGCTCTCTTCTCTCTGTAGGTCATTGTAAAGTCAATGGTTCCAGACAACCATAGATGACATCTGCAAGCATGCTGGGAACCATTTGACAAGATGAAGGATGACTGCCATATTACTGCTTTATCTGTCAAGAAAGTTGCAGTGCCTGGCATAGGATTACTATTTGGTTAAGTGAGGCAATCACCCACACTACCAAACAGCCTGTGCCCAAGCCCTGCCTAGGGCTTAACCAAAAAGATAATCATTATAGTTAAAAATGGTACTTATGGCAAAGCTCATCTTTGGGAGATGGCCCCAACAAAAGATAAGGCAGGTAGGCAGCATCACTTCTAATCAACAGTCATTAAAAGCAAGTCTGCTGTATATAGTGGAGTTGGTTTTCCTTCAAACAGCAGAAACACATTTGGCTGGTCATAGGAAGAATATGCAGCTGAAAAGAGATCATTCTTATTATGCCCAGGCCTGTCCACTCACTCCAAGGTGTTATAACTCCAAAGTGTGTGCTTGAGCAAAGTTCTTTTTCACTACAATGACAGTGCCAAGGTGTATTTTATCATTCCCATCTTTTCTGCTAAAACTAGTCCAAACTCAGTAGTGACTCACACCCCTGCCACTCTGACGTCAGTGGAGAATTCGGCTTATTATGTGTAATAACTAGGCTTCAAACTGAAATCTGCTATCGCTTGAAAGGTGTTTTCACATGAGTGCTCCGGTAATTATGGGTTGGTTTATGACTTGTACAAGTTAGATTTCTGTTTGAGCCTAAAAAGACCAGTGAATCACAAATGTTGCAAAGACATGTAAGAAAAGAAAGTAAGTCAATTTGGTCCACCTATTTTGACCCTCAATTTTTTTCTGCAGATGTTAACATTGTACACAGAACCTGTGTACAGGATCTGAGAACAAACATTATCTATCATTCTCTGCATACCAGTTTCCTGTCAGCCTCAGAGGACTGTAGGTGCCTGATCTGCACCCCTCACAATGGAGCATGTATTTCAAATCTATGTGCTTCATGTTATTTTTTCCTCAGGGAATACAGAGGACACAAAGGATCTCCCTCATAATAAGAACAATGGAAACACCTTTGGAAACATATTCTTTTTGTGCAGTGGGACTCAGAGAGTAAAAACCACAAAGCTCAAAGTCAGCAGGAGGTAGATTCTTCAGGGGTTAGATCCTGCTTCATCCCACTCACAGCAAATGTACCCTGCAAAGACTCTCCACTTTGTCTAACTTCAGAATCCTTACTAGCACGGTTGTTAGTAACTGGTCTGGCTATAGCCAAGCCAGTCCTGCAGAGCTTACCTTTAGCCATGATCAAGGATACTGTGTAGGTGGCATCAGTGTAGCTGTTGGACACTACAGAACTGTAGTTATCTGTATCATCTCAGGAGAAGCATTCTGACTGGAAAGAAAAAAAAAAAAACAAACAGAGAAAGCAATAAGCAAAACCTCCAGGTAGTTTGGGGTAGTAGGGAATGGCTATGGCAAAGGTATTAGTGAATTCCTCTTTTTATTTGTGTTTACATTAGTGGTTTTTTAATCACTAACAAAACTGACCTGTTGAAAATCCAGAATCTCTGAGAGCAGAAATTCTGGGACCAAATCCAATTCCTCCTCCTCCCTAAAGATCCTTCAGAGCCTTCCCAAAGCCCCAGAAACAGACAGAAATCTTCCCATTGATAGTGATGTATTTTGTACCTTCTTGGCCTAAGGCAGCAAAAGGAAGCAAGCCATCCTTCATCTCAGAGACATCTTTTTATTCTGATTGTCTGCACTGGAAGTGAGTATTCCCCTTGCACTGCATAAGACATATAGAGAGCAGAGGACAGTGAATGAAAGCTGTTGGACTTAGAAATCCAGAGTACTCTAGGAAAAGAAAAAGAGAGTTTGATCTGCCTTAGGTGGCAGATTTGTAAACAAAGGACTGGCTGAGAGAAGAGGTGAATTAGGGTGAACTAAAAATTAAGGAAAGAGGAGAGAAAGGGACAGAGAAAAGGAAGAAAAAGAACAGCAGAAGGACAGAATTTTTTCAGCCATGGGACAACACAAATTAAACAGGGCTGAACTGGGACATGTGCCCTGAATAATATTATGAATTACTAAGATTTAGCATTGGTTTTGCCTGAATGGCACTTGAAGGAAGGATATTGACCTGTTGGAGTGAGTCGAGAGCAGGGCCACTGAGCTGATCAGAGGGATGAAGCACCTCTCCCACGAGGAAAGTCTGAGAGAATTGGGATTGTTCAACCTGGAAAAGACATGGCTTCAGGGTGACCTAATTCCAGCCTTACAGGAAACTTACAGGAAAGAGGGAGAGAGACTATTTACAGCGACATGTAGTGACAGGTCAAGGGGGAATGGCTTCAAACTGAGAGTAGATTTAGATTAGGTATTAGGAAATAATTCTTTACTGTGAGGGTGGTGAGCCACTGGAACAGTTTGCCCAGAGAAGTTGTGGCTGCCCCATCCCTGGAAGTGTCTAAGGCCACGTTGGATGGGGCTCTGAGCAACCTGGTCTAGTGAAAGCTGTTTCTGCCCATAGCAGGGGAGTTGGAATTAAACGATTTTCAGGGTCCCTTCCAACCTAAACCATTCTATGACTATAACACACAAGATGCATCAGAGCCTCACTAGGCTCAGCACAAAACTAAGTAACAAAAATAATGGTTCCTGCTCTGATGCTCTTTTTCTGTTGACGGGAAACATTGCCCTATACACATACAGCAGTATTTGAAAGTGGCACTTCTGCAGTAGGCTGATTGTAAACAGGGACCTTTTAATTTTTTCCAGGGAATACTGTAGTGCCTAAATTTTTCTTTTCTTATGGTTTTTAGTGTGGGAATAAAAAAAAAAAGAGCTAATGGCACATGCTTCTTAAAAATACTGTCAAAAACATTTTGGATCCTCCTTCTATCAGTACCCACTCTCTCTACTCCATATTATATTGTGGTTTGGTTTACTTTTAGCTTTAGCTCAGAATATTGCTTTGTCTCCTAAAATTAAAGAAGAAACATTGGAATGAATGTGAAATGGAGTGAAATGGAACAAGGGTCTGTTACCTACCTTCTCTGTTTGAAATTATTTTAAATCATGTTTTCCTTTCCTGTCTGATTTACTCTTACTTTATTTTGCTTACTATACTTCTTACAACTTTACATCCATCACAGATACCACTCTGGAATGAAATTTTTTCATTAGCAGCTCTCTGCACAGTGACAGGAATGATTTGTGACTTTTTCTGATAATATACCACAAAAATAGACTCATATGATCTTTCTGTCACTTTAGACAGTCACAGATCTGTCATATGGGAGAGCTTATACATGATGAAAAGGCTTATTTACTTATGCATTAAAGGTCACATTCTTCCAGCCCCAGCCAAATAATTTGATCATGAGTTTTGCATAAATAAGAACTGCTGTATTTCAATCAATAAGGACAAGTTTCTAGCAGATAAAATGAACAGCAGCGTTCCTACTGATCCAATCCATGAAAAATCTCTAAAAACAGTGAGGATGGGGATAGGTAACTGCCATTTGCACCTGGTTTTGTTTACCACTCTTCTCTTACAGAGAATGACAGATTGTATTTTCTTGCATGAGATGAGTGAACAGATCTAAGAGCACCTCAAAATACAGTCAGTTATTGACATGTACTAGCTAAAGGTCTTTCCCCAGAAATAATTGTTACTCACCCTTGAGTGTTGTCCATGGACAAGGTTTTCCCACAAATTCAGGAATGCTTTCTCCAGCAAGGATCTCAAAGGAGCACGTCAGCATGCTGAAAGACTCCAGTAAGGCAGAAGACTTCCTAGAAACAACTTCTTTGGTTGGGAAAATATTATGTTACTTCAGCAGAACAGTGAGGTACTGTTTGCAGGATTTATTTACCAGAGGTGGGAAAGAGTGGATACAATAAGAAGTCCCAAAACACAACATTACACAGAGAACTGCTTGTCCCCTAAAACTCTTGAGAGAGAAAGCTTTGTGCAGCAGGAATAGTGCCTGTAGGAGGCTGCTGATCAATTCCCTGCTTTTTTTCCTCTAACTTTCTGCAGGATTTTGGGCAAGTAACTTGCTCTCTCTGTATCTATCTTGTCATCTACACAATGAGAAAATTGGGCTGCCTTGCTGCGCAGGAGTGCTGCAAGGTGCTTTGATGTTAGATGTCATCAAGAAAGGCATCAAAACTGGATGTATCCTAAGTCCTATTAGAACTTACTCTGTTCTGCACAAGCTGCACTAAGCCCTTCAGTGCTGCTCATGTCCTATGTCTAGACAAACGCCCATAGTTTAAGACAAATTCGCCTGCTTGAAAATTTCATTTCACAGAGCTTCAAAGAGCTACATTTTTCCATCAGAAGGAATCCATTTAGTTTGTGTTTGTATTAACTAGTTCTTAAGTTCAGGTAAAGCTATTTTTTTTCCAGTCAGACTGACCAGCAAGGAGCTGGACCTGAATACACTCTGTTGGGGGAGGAACCACTGTATAAGAAAAATTGCCCATAATAGTAAGCAATGAGCTTTTGTAAGCCTCCTCAGATCACAAGATTTCCTGTTTCTTGATGAGACTGGGACCAACTTTCACAGCCTGAAAGGTTGCACTTGAAGGATATGACACTGTCTGTTACTGCTCATCACCAAGACTCAACTTGCACGTACCTCAACTATATGCAAGAAAGAAAACAAAATGATAATGTAGACAGGCCTCTGGTCTCAAGAACACGAGTCAACCCATGGGCACTCTGCAGAGAGATTAACTTCACTCATCACATAACAGTGTGGCTATCATGCTATTCACATGGTTGTAACATCAACATTAACAGCATCAGCAGACATTTACCGGGAGAAACAGATGTCAAGAAAAGACCTGTAAGTACCACTGAAGTACACACAGCAGAGAAACGGTACAAGCAAGTCACAATTTTAGTTTTAGTTACAGAAAAAAGGGTTGAACAAGCTTGACTAACTCTTTTGTAGGTAACTGAGTCTTCCCTCCACCAGACTTGTCACACCCCTTTTACTCCTGGTTTTAAGTGTCTCAAGGAGCTATACTTCAGGGTGGTACTTTACAAGGTTCCTTTCCTGGAAAAGGGAAGGAAAGGAAAAGCAATGCATATATGAGTCTAAAGGTATTGAACTCACATGGCCAATTTCCACCCTGCCTGCCCACAGCCAGAGAACACAAAGTATTACAACATTTTTGAGATTATCTGTTTATGTAAATTTTACCTTTTTATTCCAGCCACTAAGTTCCTGATCATTCATCCTCAGGGAAAGGAGCTTTCAAGACCAATACTGACCCTTCTTTTGTCCCTCAGCTCACACAAAGTCCTGTAGGTTGTTGCATTCCTGGGAAGATGCCTGGATCCCTTTACACTGGACAAATACGGCTTTGAGTAGTTCAAAATTTAAATACATACTGGCCTCTTGTGGGCTATGCTGTTACATCCTTTACAATGTCCTCCGCAGTTTCTCAGCTTTGGAATAACAGGACAATAAAACTTCAAGCACGAGGTTAAAAGGAATAAACCTTCTGTAGGTCAAAAGGATACCTTTTTATTCAAAAATAAACATTGCCTCCTAGGTTTTCTTGTGATTGATTATGACACCATTTCAAAACTTTGTTCAAAGGCAGACTATTAAATAAATTATCAGTCTTGTTTTTCTTATTAAAAATAAAATATGTGGGTCCAAGTTTCAAACAGTTAAACATTCAAGAAATCCTGTGGTGTTTAAGTCATTTCCCAGTGCTCCTTTCACACCTCCAGGCTTTGGCTTTGTTTGTTTTAAAGCTGTACATGCAGCAATTTCTACAATTTCCAAGTCCAGCTAGGTCATTCAGTCACAGAAGAAGAGATTAAGTGTTTTAGAAAATCAGTTCACAACTTTAGTTACAGAGGTAATTTTTTAACTGGTTCTCTTCCATTCTTTAATAAGTCTGAGGTTCTGTCACCCTTCTTCCTATGGAGAAGGACTTTATTCCCAATGAGCAAGGTACTTTCTCCAGATGGGAACGTATTACAGATCTCAGCCTGTGTATTTGGCTCTCTTTCACTTTATTAGTGTTAATCACAACAGTGCTGACATAGTGCAGGTGCAGGAGATTGTTTTACCTGTACACAGGCCTATCCATTCTGAAGGACACAAACCACATATCTTGTTTGCCACAAAGGGTTAAAGAAATATATTGGCAATAAACTTCTTAACTGCCCACATTTGATTTCTTTTTGGAACACAATGCTGTTATCTATTCCATATTTATGTTAAATTCATTTGAAAAGGGAGTCTAATGCAGCAAGCACTTGGGTTATGCGTTGCAAAACACAGGAACTTAGAAAACCAAAGAACATAAAAATCTAGTCAAATTCCACAAGCTGATGGGAATGATTATAGGGGTAAACTCTGGAAAAAGCAATGGCTACCCCACCCTTCTACCCCCTCCAGGAATATACCACCTTTTCCTGAAGATTTTAAGGTGATTTCTGCTAGTCTACAAAAGAAAGAGAAAAGTGAAAAGTTTCACAAAAATCGAAGAAAAACATCCCGAGGTTGAAACATTGTCAACTTTTCCAGTGAGCAAAAAATACCACATACAGACAGCCAAAATAAACACACATTGTAGTTCACAGGCTAAAGAAGGAATCCAGCAAGACAGACACTCTGCTCACTTGCCTAGAAGCTTGTGTTCTTATTAACACAGATCAAATCAGAACTACGTGGAAATGGGATTGGTCATGTTGTACAGTGGATAAGGTATTATTAATTGCTTGTCTAATAAATGTATCAAGAAACCAACCTCCACTTACCTTTTCAATATTCTAATTCAGCCAAAAGAGCCCAACTTGGATACGGAGAAACCAAGTGTCTGGGCTGGAAGTCGTATTTTCCCCAACGAAAACAAAACACTGCCAACCCAATCCAGTTCTCCCACCTGTTCAAACTGACTCAAAAACCAGGCACTGCCCTTCTACATTCACTTTCCAGTGCTCGTGAGTCCTGCTTCACACATCTGTTCTTACACCAGCTATCATGGCACGTTGAGCAGTGTCTGCGTGTGCACACACACCACTGTGGGGGAAAACCAATGCCCAGCTTTGGCCATACTGCCACACACAGCCCTCCAACAGGGGAGGAGTGACTCTGAATGATCTCTTCATTAGCCTGACCTTTGTGTTTTGCTTTTCTTGAGTGTTTGCTTTCTGTATTGCTCACAACAGCCTAAAGACCAAGAAGATCAGAGTGAGTGTAGTAAAACTAATTATATCTGGTTTTACTTCTTTGAGACTAATTTATAAGAAGAGGTTTCTGTTAGTTTTGACTTAATTCCTGACAGTCTTCCTTGTGTCTACTTCAGAGGCAAACAAGCTAAACATGCAGAGGAGAAAGAGCAAAAGGATTTATGCAGGATTTCCCCCTCTGATCCCTGGTGAGAAGTATTACCTTTGCCTTTTCAGAGGAAAGCAGACACCTTGCAGCTGCTGCTGGGACTAGGGGAGTTAAGGTCAGACATAGTAAGAAAACTTTGACTCAGTCAAATGCTACTGTTTCTCAAAGAAGAAACTCCTTTATTAAGGTGTACATAACTGCAGACTTCTGTCCCCAAAATTATGGGATGAAAATGTAGGCAGAACAAGCTGAGCTCTCTGAAGACAGTCTATCAAGACAGGCTCTCTCCGCAGGAAGAGATGCTTTCTGGAAAACACTGACTACCAACATACTGGATTAAAACTAATGCAATACAGTAGCTCATTTAATTCTATTTTAAACCTAAGCAGCAACAGGCAGATAAGAGATAAAGCAGCAACAGGGAACACTGAAGTTGAGTAGCATGGTCCAGCAGAGAGAAAGGGTCAGGAATTGCAATCCCTGAATCCTCTGCCAGACTGTTTAAGCTTTATCTTCTCAAATGCTCTGAGCCATGTTGCCAGCTCTGGTGCCAACACGGCTTTTAATTCTGAGTAAATAATTCAGTCTTTCTCTTCATTCAGCTTTGCTATCAACTGAGTAAACCTGACACTGCTGCCCTGCTGGGGATTACATGGCACACAAGCTTGGGCAGGTCTAATCATAACCCCTTCTGTGACTTTCACACCAGGCCAAGAGAATGTAGCATCTGCTGTGTTCAGGTGCTGGAGCCTGATCTGTATCAGTGCTCAAAGGAGAGTGGGCTTTTCTCTTTCCTTGCATGTAACCAAAGGAATTAACCTCTTTAAATATGTGAAATTCACTTTGAGACACTAGAAATTAACACTTGTGTTCCCTAGAGCATGTAGTTCTTTGACTGCCTGTACCTTATGCACAAAGCTACAAATGCTGCTTTCATTCACATATTTCTTCTGTGCTTTTGAATGGAGCGTTTTTTTTCCCTGCAGGACTCCTGAGCTGCCCTACATTATCCTAAGTTGATAGTCACTCTTGCAGATACCAGAAATGTACATCTACAGACTTGACAGAAGAAAGGATATTCTCCACATATCTCAGAAAAAGTGCTTTGTTTTTTCTTCAGAACAAATCTATAAAGCATACTTCATGTCAAAAATAGAGTGACATGGTTATGATTAACAAATTGTAGATTTATCATACCCCTTTGTTTAAACTGGCTTCCAGGGAAAGAGCACATGAAAACATAATAGTTCATGTCCACTTCTAAAACCTGTCAACTCACAACCAACTTTCTAAGGCCACCTATGCACAAGCTGCACAATTTCTCCACTGAAGAGACAGCATGGAAGTGATAGGAACCAAAGTCCTGTTTAGTCATGTCTTCATTCTCAAGCTCATTTTGCAACTGCAAATTCACAGGTTAAGATTTTCCAAAGTAGATTAATTATAGAGGAAAAGTCCAGAATAAACAGATACTTTTGAAAATCTTGCAAGGAATGCAGTTCTCTACCCTACATGACTGCTGGGCAGTTGACATTTCAGAATAATTTGACCAAGTCGTCTTTATCTTGATCCTTCAGAGAGTGAAATGTGGTTTATCTGGGGACAGCTCTTATGCTCAAGTGCATCTAAGTTTTTGTTTTTACATAACTCTGGTATCTGCTGATCCCAGACTACCTACAAAAGGACGGAATGTGCCGTTAGTCTGTTACCATGACAGAAGTATAAACAGGATAATAAAACCACTTAAGTGTGATGACCAATGACCAAATGACCAGCAAAAAAGCAGGGCATTGAGCTGGGGTCTGCCCTGTTCACAAAGTGTGAAAAAGCTTATGAAACAGAAGACATCACAAGTGGTTCCAAATAAAACCATCTAATGTTTGTTATATGCTTACCCATCTGCAGAGAGGAATTCAGTTCTCTAGGAAACAACTGTGTTGTAGGTATTAGTGCTGTAGGCTTCAGTTCACAGAGGCCTGGACAGGTGGATAAAGTATGCTTGGAATTTTCATTTAACAGAGAAAGAGTGCCCAGTAAAAAGACAAGTCTAGCAAGACACATAGCTTAGCTTAGTTCCTACTGCCAGCTTGGTTTCAATCATTCTGATTATGGAAGCAGCAGCCCCACTCATCTCAAGTGCTTCTGCACGGTCAGAGCTCCTTTCTGCTAATCTTAAGCACTTCTTAAGACTACCGCTGCTGTCAGAAGAGATCAGAACAGCTGATAACAGGTCCTTCAGACCTCAAATTCTATTTAAAAAAGAGTAAAGAAAAAAAGAGACAGAAATACGTTAATTATGATAAGGCCAAAGAGTAAATAGGAGGATTAGCTCCAAATCTGTTAGACAAAATAACATTTCAAGAGGCATTTGAATATTTTGATCCTGACCAAGTGATATGCGTTTGCCTGCTATAAGATGGCAGCACTGCAGCCCTCACAACCAGACTGTGCAACTAGGCTGACGTGCTTTGTAGCAGAGAATTGATGCAAAACAACCTGATTTTACCAATTAACACTCTCTCAGGGCATTCCACACATGTAGAATGAGAGTGGACAGCAGGCTGGTTTCCTTCATCAGTATAAATTGTTCACTTCTACTCAAGTCAGTGAAGCACTGCCAACTAACACCTGCTGAGGATCTGTACAAGGACCTCAAGGTTGGTATCTGAGAGCCCTTTATACCTCATTTGCCATAAAGCTGTTCTCCTCTACAAAGTCTCCTTGTGCAGGAGGCAACTTAACTTTGAACTTAGCTCCTGTATGCACACTCCTCTAAATCATCAACAAATATTCTTTAGCAGATGCACGGGAAGCTGATGACAGAGCAAGTAATTTTATTCATTGAGCCAGTTTTGACACTGAAGGGCACTGAACAGCTGAAAACATTTATAAGGAGTTCCACTTACAATGTTATTTAGAACATCAGTGGTGATTTTGTTATTTCTAAGGAACGCTTAGATGAATAATGAAAAAACCAGTAGCAGTGGGGAGAATATAGCTATCAAGATTTACATAAAACTAACAGTCATGTTATGCTCAAAAGCTTAAGTTTATTGCTCTATTTAATGACTACCACCAGTATTTTAAAAAAAGAATGCCAGTTCTTCCTACTAGCTTCTCACTGAAGGAAATATTTTAAATACAGCAATAAAATCAAGAGGTTTAAAGATAACACATTTTGCCACACATTCATGCAAACCCTGCAGACAGGATTTTTACAGGTTCATGGATACAGAATAAACACAAAGATGTGTACTGAAATAATGGGAAACTTTCCCCACAGTGAAGAAGTTGTAGGCGTAACATTTCAGGCCCTACCCTGCGCCTACTGACGTCAATGGCAAAATGTCAGTGGGAGCAGGATCACCCCTTATTGTTCTGAGAGCTGCTTTACCTTCTCCTGATTAGGAAGTGCAGTAAATTCGCAGAATCTCCTGCACTAATATAAGCAGGGGGTTTTAGTTATTGTTACAAATAAAGAGAAGCAAAAATATTTTTAATAGGTCATTACAGCTTCTATTCACAAAACACTCATCTTCCATGTCAAGGATCCTGCACACCCCCATTTTTTCTCTGCTCAGTGAAGCACTTAAACGTGTTTACCTGTAAGCATCAAACACGAAGTACGGTCTTCACAGCCTGACTGAGTTCTAAAAAGAAAAACATGGGCAGCAGGCTGCATTATTGAAAGGGCAATACTGCTGCCCAAACTAGTGGTTAGAATGGGCTAATGATTGTCTAAATTTGGTTTGAGGACAAATTTATCAAAAAGCAGCCAACAAGTTCAGACTGATTTTTTTTTTTTTAAAGCTGCCTATAAAATTCATGTTAATTTTAATAAGCGTGGGCACCCGGTCACCTTCAAAGCTTTGAAATGAGTTTAAATTCATAGATTATAAGGGATTTTATTAATGGATTTTTAATAAATAAGAACTCACAAAATTCCTCACCTGATTCTGAATCCTGGATTTCAGGGGAAGTTGTATTCAGATTGTGGTCTGACTGTATAAAAATAGAAACTATTTGCAAGTTTGCCAGATGAGTGAAATGCCAAAATATTGACAAAGAAAAGGTAAAGCGTGAAGAATTTATGTTCAGATCTGTTTCTACTCTTCGTCTCATATTCAGCCAGCTGTCATGGTACTGGGGTATTGTGCTGGTAAGAATTCAAGGTAAGAATTTGTGGCAAGAATTTGACTCACGTAGTTGAAATATTTTTCCCCCTTTAATTCTGCTAACACTGGTGGTGGACTGCTTTAGAAAAAATGAACAAGCAAACGTGATGTGTGAAACATCATTTCAATGTGAATCTACTTGAATCTTTCAATGCAGAGGCTCAGAAAGTTTACGATATACACAGTATTCGGTAATTTTATATGTAAAAACAATCAGAAAGAGGCAAAAAGTTACTTTCAAGCTTAGTCAACATACGGCACATTTCAGCATGACAATTCAAAGAGTTTCACACTGTATTTGGATATATTAGCAATGATCTTTTAAAAAGTAGCAAACTGAAGACAGTGGATTTTTTTCTGATTTTTTTCCTGCTTTTGTAACAAATGAAGCTACTATTCTTATTTACAGTATAAATAAGCCTTTTTTGGTGAAGATTATGTCCTGTCACATATGTTTAAGACAAGGTGTACCTCAGCTCTTAAATGTCAATGCAAACAAGAGCATAAAAGCAATATCAAAGTAAAATATATCTTTCCAGCTAAGACAGCCAGGTTACCATGTGTCTCTTATCAGATCTGAAATATATCTGAATGCAGTCAAAAGTTCTCTTGGCTTTAGCCTTTAGGAATATAATGGACACTTATTCTTCTGCTGTTCTAGAAAGCTGTTTTCCGTACAAGCTCATGACATGATGGACAAATTGATATTGTTCACAAGTCTGGATCATTCCTCCCCTGAAAAGGAAAGAAAAAAAGGGGAGGGAAATAGCAGTCTTATTACATGCAAGCACATGAGGAAACAGCACAGCCAACATGCTGCTTGTGCTCCAAAGCAAAGGTCTATTCCAAAGCTTCCTGAAATGAGTGAGAAATGCCCCTTGATTGCAACCACCTTGCAGTCTGACCTTGAGCTCCATTTTAAAAGTCCCTGTTAAGCAAGGAACAGAAGGCAGTGAGAACAGGAATGGGCTTTATGTTCATTTTTCTTGTCAGAGGCCTTCACCCCATAAGGCAACATCATCATCCTTTATGTTCATATTACCTGAGCACCTGTACTCCAAGAACCATTTTAAACACCACGAAAAGCAATCTCCACCCTAAAGCTCTAGAGAGATAGATGGGAGCAGGGGAAATAAAGAGGGGAAGTAGCTTAACCAAGACCTCACAGTTGCACTAGGAACTGAATTTGGGACTACAGAGAGCTAGACCAGGCCAACCCAGCCCAGACAACTGATGCAAATTTCTCATTCTGCAATGAGGATTCTTTCCTCTGTGCCATCCCACATCATGCTTTTGGCAAGTTCACCAGGGAGCTCTAGGGATGGCTAGCAGGATTTTGGAACAGACAATGTAACTTTAGAAAAGTTACTCAGATTTCTAGTTGAGTTGACTATTGTGCACACCGTGATAATAAAAGACTCTCAGCACAGAAATCTATTTTGGTTCAGCTTGTTTTTCAGCTTTTACTGTTTTCTTTAAAACTGCAAACCTGAAAGGAAGTGCAAGCATGAGCAAAACCAGTTTGATTTCCCACGTATCATTAACCTGTGTATTTCTGCAGTAGCATATTAAGCAACACATGGGCACTAGAGGGGGAGAAAGAAATGAACAAAAACAATCAGGATGAAGTTGCTAATTTTAAGCAGATTTAACAAACATTTAAAATTCTGTCCAGAATACCTCATCAAAGGTGAGATGACCTCTTGGTAATCCATTAGAAAACAACTGAAACCTATGGCTTAAACTCACAAAAAGTGTATGCAGAATTGTGCCAGCACTGGTGCTGTAGCACAGATCCTGCAGTCACGGTGCCAAAAGGAGGCTGAAATGACCAGTGGGGTTGAGCAACATGAGAACCTGTGAGTGACCAGAGCCAATCAGACTGTGTCAGTCTGAGGAGGTGCCTTGTGGTGCACTCCCTTAGAAACCTTCACCAGAGGAAATTAATGAAAGTTGCTTCCTCTGAGCCAAATGGATAGCAGACTGCTAACATTCTCCTTGGAAACTGCCCTCTTCTATGGGGTCCAGCTCCATAATTATGGGTCACACAGTAACCATAGAAGTTAGGGGAAGATGAGTGGGCAAGCCAACATCCTCCTCCAGCCACTTACACTTACTTTGTTAAGCTGCTCCTTGAAATAACATTTAACAATGCGCAGGGAAGGGCAGGGGCCCATGCTCCAACTCTCATCAATTAACAAAGGTGAAAAACACCCACCGTGTTTCTAAAAAATACATTTCCTAGCTGAGCATCTCCCCCCCACCTGCTCTACTTAATACAAGCTCTCAGTTGATCTATTTCCGAGTCCCTGTGTGCCGCACACAGCATTGAAATACATCTACGTCAGCCTGTGACACACAAGGAACGTTAGTCATATCTGACAATTAATCCCCAAGCAATTCCATTAACAGTGGGGTTGCACCCTGAAGTTGTAGCAACACAGGCACTGAGGTGGTCATTGAATTTCAGACCACAGGAAATTATTTTCCTTTTTATCTGATTCCCTTTTGTGTGATGGCTTCCTCTCTTCCCACACATATGCATGCCATGACATGTGCTTGCTGTCCAGGCTTTGGCACAGAATAGACAAATTACATTTTCACCCCTTTTTGCCACAGAAACCTTTCAAATCTGAGTTGCTTTGTGGGCAGTGATAGCAAATGTCTCTCAGCACTGTGGGAAGGATGCAGGAATGATTACTTCCTCTCCTTAGTCATAATAGGTTATTTTAGGATCAGCTGTTGGCCATGGATACAAAGCCCAGTCCACAGGATTTTTCCAAGGGATCTGTGAGGGAGTGAAGGGAAAGAAACATTTGCCCTCTTCACACCCATGACAATGTCGAGTGTGGTTCTCAGGACTAATGTCAATCTCTGTACTCCTGTGTGAAGCAGTGAGGTATATTCCTTTACACATCTACTCAGGCCTGCATGCAATCCTCTTTCCCTCCATACCTGGTGACTCCTTCCCATTCACCCTGTTTTTTCTAGCCAGTAATGACCAGGCAAGAGGAGTCTTCCTTCCTATAGCTGCTTGGACACTGTTTCATCATCTCATGCTACTTTTGAAGTCACCTGGAGCTTTTGTGGGGGTTTAGTGAAAATGAGAGTGGGTGGCAGCATGGCTTCCAAGAGACTAGAAGCCCCATTTTTCAGTCCTTGAAGAAATTATGCTCTTCAGTATGAAGGATGGTGATATGCTTTCCATGTTGAATATTTTAGCCCATGACATTTAAACGGCTTTTTCTATCCCATCCCACTCCTGAGAGGTACGTGGCATCTACAGCGGTTCCTGAAGTCTTTCTTTCCCTCCATGGTGTCTTTTAAGCGTGATTTCCCTTCTTCAGCCTCTAAAAATGACTGCCAGTTCCCCTATGCCTCCCCCTTGTATTTTTAATTGGCCTTCTGTACCACACTCATTTGTAAGCAAGCATCTTCAACCTTCATTTGTATGGTTATTTTCCTGTTTAACATTAGTCACAGAGACAAGATATTTCACATTCAGACAGATATTTTACTGCTCCATGGATGATCAGCATTCCCTATTCATATTCTGTTTTTCTTTTTCTTAAGAAGCCTTTCCTTGTCTGGCCTGAAATCCATTCAAATAGCCAAATCTCTAAGCCCCTGCAGGTCCTTGTCTATCAGAGCCTCAGCAGGGCAGCAAGCATTTCATTTTCTGCCTCCCACTGAGCATAATTTCTCCTCTGAAATAAAGTTCAGCGTGGGGTTGAGGTTCTTTTTTTTCCCCTCAGAAAAATCTTTGGTATGTTTTTCGTGACATCTCTTCCCCCGACTACATTTATCATTATCATTAGAGAGAGCACTGAGACATGTTTTGATGGCACTTGAAACCAGTGGGAGAGGAAAAATAACATCTCTGGTGCAAAATTCTAGTCTGTTTACTTCATAATCAAACTCAAGGTGGTGTGTTAAGAAATGCTTAACTGGAAACCATTGAATTTGTGGAAATATTCACAGCTCCTTTCAGATGTCTGTAAACACTCTGGATTGTCTCCCTCTCCAAGCAATGTCTCTCCCAACATGGCTCACAGCTCCCAGTATGTGAGACCAGTTTTATTTACTCCACCTGGGAGGAAAGTTATGATCTGTGGCTCTGTACTTAAGTACAGCAGATCTTTGAGCCTTTGCTTCTGTATGAACAGGGGCTAACTCCTCAGCTGGTAAAAGCCCATCCCTTGCTGCATGGAGCTGTGCAGATTTTGATGCCAGCTGTGAGTCTAGCTCAGTTCTAGGCCTGTTCATTAAGGTTTACTGCTCATAAAATAGGCAAAGATTACAAGTCAGAACAGTTCAGAACATGAAAGCTTCCTTCAAGGAACGTTCTCTCTTAACTTCCACTTGCCTTTGTTTTTCTCCTCTTCCCATTTGTTTCTCCTTAAATAAAGGGAAATGTTACCATTTTTCTTCTTATTTTTCTGGAAAGGAAACAGGTTTTCTTACCTGTCTAACCGTAACTGGCAGGCTGTTCGCAATATGTCAACTATGCCCTCGTTCTTCAGCTGTTTGCAGCACACACTAGTTGCAATAAAGCAGCCAGTCCTCCCGATGCCTGCACTGAGGAAGGCAAAAGCAAAGAGAGGCGGTGGAGAAGTGAGAATAACTTTGGAACTTCCTTGTTAAACGAGTGCCACTAAACCAGCACAAACCCCTTTACCCTTTTTGTCCCTCTGAACTTGGCGAGGTGAGTGCTTCCAGATAGAAAGCCCTAGCTAGGAAAAGATACAAACTTCAGTGGGATAACACAATTAAGTGTGAGCCACGCATAGCAAAAGGGTGAACATTGCACATACAGTGCTAAAAATGGACTATTGGATACCACTTGACCCAATATGTTGTTGAACCTGCCACTGAACCACTGAAAAAAAGCAGTAAGACTCTATTTCTTAGTTAGATTTGGTTTGATGGCAACCCTTACTTTGAAGGCAAACTTTGCTTTGATATTCTTAATTCTAACAGCTTCTTTGAAAGTTATTTTCATTTGCAGGTGCATCAAAAAAACCTAACCCTTGGTTAGATTACTAGAACTAGCAGCAGTAAGTGTGATGCCATTTGCTGATCAGATCTACAATCTAGTAATTATCTGAATTAGGACACAATACAACAAATTCACTAATAAAGAAATGTGTTTGTCTTTTCTGAACTCCTTTGTGTCTGATTCAGTCCTTGGTTAATGGCCAGAATTGAATTTATTCTCAAAGCCACAGTGCTATAGAAGCTGTGAATTCTTCTTATCACCTAAAAAACTAGCAGCAAATGCTGGAAGCCCTTCTTTGTGCATGAAATAATTAAGTGAGCACACTCAGGAATAATTACTTGACATATCTACAAGAAATCCTGCTTTCATTTACATTGTGAGAAAGTCACAATGCAAAACCACTGGCAACAAATGTACAAGAAACAGTGGAACTCATGGGTCACTGCTGCTCACAAAGTCTTTCATCTTCCAGTTGCCCATAACCAAACAGACCACAGAACAGAGCTCGACACAGTTTCCTGTTCATAGACTCCAGAGTGTTTTGCAAAGGCAGGGAATAACACCCATTTTTAGATAAAGTAAACAGCACTGGGACAGCACTTGTCCCAGGGGAAGCAGCAGGTCTCTCATTGGCCAAGACAAGGTCATAATCCCTCCAAGACTGCGCAAGAGTGATACATTATCCACATAAAATACTTTATAATGTTTTCACCATGTCTCTTGGTAGTTTTTTGCAAATAAAAGTGCCCCATTTCTCCCCAGATTATTCCTTTATCCTGAGGATGAACCTTACAAGAGGACAAAACAAATAGGCATAGAAAGACTGACATGGTGACCAGCAGCTTCACCTGCAGCCAATACCATAATGCTTCAAGGAGCACTTAGAGAGTCACAGATTTCCAAGGGCAAAGGGGACCTTCTTAAAAAACGTTTCTTATTTTTATCTGAACTCTCCCCAATTTTTTAACATCTTCTAAAAAACATAGGCAGAAAAACTGTACATGTGGTACCATACAAACTTTTTACTAGTGTTTACTCCATATTAGCTTATAGATGGATCTTTGATGACACCGAGCTAACCAATCATTCATGCCAAGAGGCAATTTAAAAAAATTCTCTTTCTATAATACCCATTAATTACAGATTTTGGAGAGCAACCATCTGCCATTTCCTAGAAAATGTTATGCAAAATGAAATAAAATTACTTACTAAAACCTATTTGGCAAAATGTATGTTATTGAAAATATGGAAGATTACCATGGCAAGATAACTGCATCTCTTATCAGTCTTTCTGCTATTTACCTGGAATAACTGCTTTGACAACTGACTTGTATTTTCCAAGTAATCACTTTTAACCTTTCTAAGCACTGGCAAAACAGGACTTGCTCTTAGACCTCTGAAACTTCTCCAGTTTTCCAAGAACTACATTCAACTATGCCAAGTTTTAATGGTTTAGAGTCTGTGAACCAACTTTTTTAAACATCTTTGAGTGAAAATTGTTCAGCATATCTGATTTACTGTTGGCTACTAGTCATTGCTTAACACACTCTCTAGTTAGCAGTGCAAAAGAACACACTTCATCACTTCTACAGGTGCTAAGTACATCATCCTACTTCTTTCTGAAGACAGAAGTATCTATCTTCATCTGTTTTTATTCTGCTCTGATTGATAATTACAATTTTCTCATCATTCTTCAAATCACTGTAAGGATTTTGTTTCTTCCATACAAGAAGTTTTCATCTTTGTCAGGACTTTTTACTGATACTTCAGTTTTATTATCAATTGCATAAATTTCCTGAGTGTTGCTTAGTACTTGCTGCAATCAGTTTTGTCCCAGTTTCATTTATGTGTTATACTTAAATTATTGTATTTGGCCTGATAATGATTTAAAAAAAAAGAAAAGCAAAGGAGGAATCTACAAAACAGGAGGAGTTGAAGCATAAAGCTTAATATTGTTATTTTTCTGTTTGCATGTGTCTTCCTACTCAATTTCAATGAAATTATGTTAATCTTTGCTAACCTGGCCCTTTAAAGATCATTAAAGGCATATATTACTGGTAAGGCAAATGAAATGAAAGCATTCTTACTAGTAACTGAGCCTCCACCAGCTTCTGTGCTCATCTCAATCTGTATCTGAATGCAATACTGGGTAACAGAAAAACTACGGTCATTAAATTTTTCAAGTTCCAAGCGTATTTCAGAAGCAGTTGGGCAAGATCTCCCATGTCTAACTGATGACTTACATGACAGTATCTGCACTATGCCATGCAAAGAAGCCCTTAGAATTCAGGTACAACATTTATTTACCTGCAGTGAACAATCACTGGGGCATTCTTCTCCTCTGCACTCTGCATGGCCTCTTCCACTTCCAGTACTAGCTGTAACAGAGGAGGGGCTTGATCTGGTGTCTTCTGGTCTGGCCAAGACGTGTACCAGTAATGTTTCAGGTTTCTGACTTCTTCTCCTTTCTGCAATCCAGTTAAGACAAACACCACAAAGTTTTAAAAGAACTTCTTGTTGTAAATTGATATTGAAACATGGCCTTCCCTTTATGAGTGAGATGATTGAATAAATCTGCTGGAAAGATAACCCAGCTGGACACACAGAGTCCAGGAGATTGCTGCAGAGCACAGATGATATTTTTTTGACACAGGTGGTGGAAGAGTCAAAGAGGAGAGGTGTGCTGCTGGACCTTGTATTAACAAAGAGGGACTGGTTGGGCACATGAAGGCTGGGGACAGCCTTGGCTGCAGTGACCAAGATATGGTGGAATTCAGGATCCTGCTTGCAAGAAGCAAGGGCAGTAAGTAGGATTACAAGCCTGATTTTTAGGAGACCTGACTTTGATTTCTTCAAGAAATTAATTCGAGGAATCCTCTGAGTTAGGGCCCTAGAAGATGAGGGGGTCCAAGCATCACTTCCTCAAAGCTCAAGATTGGTGCATCTTTCTAGGTAAGAAATCAAGCAAATGGGGTGTCACCCCAGTCTTCAAGAGGATCAAAGAGGACCCAGGGAGCTACAGGCCAGTCAGCCTCAGCTCCATCCCCGGAAGGGTGACTGAATAGTTCAGTCACCTGACCTCCAGACACGCGGAAGAAAAGACCTGGGGGTCCTGGTGGACAACAATCTGCCCATGAGCCAGCCGTGTGCCCTTGGGGCCAAGAAGGCCAAGGGTATCCTGAAGTGGATTAGGAAAAGCATTGACAGTAGGTCGTGGGGGTTGACCCTGCCCCTCTCTTCAACCCCAGTGAAGCCTCACCTGGAGTGTTGTGTCCAGTTCGGGGCTCCCCAGTTCAAGAGAGACAAGGCACTACTGGAGAGGGTGCAGTGGAAGGCCACAAAGATGATTAGGGCACTGGAGCACCCCACTTCTAGGGAAAGGCTGAGGGAGCTGGGCCCATTTAGCCTGGAGAAGAGATGACTGAGAGAGGACCTTACTGACATCTATAAGTATCTGAAGGGAGGGTGTCAAGTGGGTGGAGCCAGACTCTTTCCAGTAGTGCCCAACAACAGGAAAGGGGCAACAGGCAAAAACTGAAACACAGAAAGTTCCATCGGAACATGAGGAAAACCTTTTTTACTTTGAGGGTGACAGGGTGACAGACAACTGGAATAGGTTGTTCAGGGAGGTTGTGGAGTCACTTTCTCAGGAGATATTCAGAACTCACCTGAATGCAATCCCATGCAACTTGCTATAGGTGAATATGCTTTAGCAGTAGGCTTGATCCAGATGATCTTTAGTGGTCCCTTCCAACCCTAACCATTATGTGAATGCTAAATGGAGGCATCCATATTGGAAACCATGTAACATAGAAATCTAGACTTCAAATATCATGTCTGCACTTCAGTAAACTGCTTAAAAAAAAAAAAAATCCTCCTCCCTAAAGTATTCTGCTCTTTTAGTGCCAAGAGCTGTGTGCAAAACACTCCAGGCAGTCTGTTCCCTCTTGACAGATTCATTCAGCAAAGCCAGAGCTGTGCTTGTGACATAATTGCTTTCATAATGTATTTGACAGACAGAGAGCCAGGAGCCATATCTCTGTCTCTGATAGCTAGATAAATAGATGAGGGAGAGAGATGGGAGCTCCTCTTCTGACAGACAGACTTATATCAGTTTCCTGTCAATTCTACTCTTCTCTCAGACATGGTGAGAAATTCAGAGACCCTATGGAAGGCTGGAATTTTCTCTAGCTGTAGTCCATGCCTTTTTGAGAGACACAAATTCCAACTCTCTGTCTCAGCATGGCTATGAAATAGCAAATATGCCATTTCCTTTTCCGAGTGCCAAGTAGCACTGTGTGCTTCTGATTTTGTGTGTTCATAGTGACATCCTTCTGTCTGATTTCTAAAGGTGCAAAATAGTAATGTGGTGCTCAGGGAACTGGCCTTAGTCTACATCCATTGCATAAGCCAGCTGGCACAGGGCTAAGTAAATGTTTTCAAAAGGTCCAGGAACGGAAATGTTATCTTCCACAATTCTCCCTTCAACACAAGGCTGTCTGAGTTGGAGAGGGGAGAAAAAAAAAAAAAGACAAATTTGGCTCTTCCAAAGAACAAGGCACAAAAATCTGAAAATAGTTTCTGTCATCTATATTCCCAACTCCTTCCCTATGACTGTCAGTGACTGAATGTTAAGAGTACTCTGTGATTGTGCCATTTTCCATCCTTCTCTTTTGTTGACAGAGGCTTTTGCACAGCTTCACAGTGAATTAGACCGGGAAAGTGATCAAGTTAAATCTTTTTACTTTCTTGAGATGGATTAATTTTTAGATGGATTTATTGGTTTCCCCCTTTGGCTTAGCACACAGCCACAGAAATGCCTGTGAGGGGACATGGGAGATGGCACAAGGGTAGGAACAAGGAAGCTGGGCAATAGCCAGCTCAGCTTCATTGGGATGCTGTTCCATCTTACACTGGGTTTAAAATGTTCATTGAAGAACAGCCATATGAACCTTAAAGCTACGTCTAATTCACTTTAGGAAAAGAGAGTCTTACTATTGTAGCACAGAGCCTGGCCTTAGGTTATTTATCCTAATGAGAAAATATTTTGTTTAAGAGAGCATAACTAGTTGCCACAAATACCAGTTGAGCTCACTTCAGTAAGTTCAATCAACACTCCTCCGAAACAGGAACATACAGAGTTGCATTTGAATGTGACTATATGTGAGCCACAAAAGTTATGAACACCTGATTCTTAGCTCAGTTGTGAAAAATTATAATAAAAATGTTGTCAATGATACAGAGAAAAAAGTAAAAGATGAGAGTCATCTGAAGAAAAACATTAATCACTATATAAAGTCACTTAGTTGACAGAACAGAAAACAGACGAAGTTCTAAACATGAATTCTCGATGTCTTTAATTTTGTCTACGGTGATAAAAGTTTTCTGCTTCTGCTTAGAAAACCCTGACTTGTGTGGTTCTGTACATTTCTGCTATGACTTTAACAAAATATTCTCTCTTGGTAGTTCCTTGAGACTGAGACAACTTGGGAACTTAGGAGGAAGTAAAATTTAAGAGATGGTTTGAAATCTACCATCACGTGTGTTGTAGCTAAGGTCATGAATGAATGACCAGACACTGGCAGGTTTCTCTGAGAAAGGAAAACAATTGCCTATTGCCCGAGCTTTTTATAAATTCCTGAAGCTTGTCAAATCCTGTCCCCTATAGTGAGAGAAGTATGACAGTCCAACTCTGTAAAACGTGCAGCAATCATATATTGCTGGTGGTAGCATTATATATTTCTGACCACTTCTGTTTAAGGGAAAAAACAGAAGTCTATTCGTGGTTTCTCCAGTTTTCACTACCAAGTCACTTAACATACCTATGGTTTGGAGCTCCTACTCCACTATTGTTATTAAATGATAAATGTACAGCTCTAGGCAACTTAACAAATGGAATCTTTATGTCAGCTTTAGAATTCAACAGTTCACATCCTGACCTTTGGGGTGGGGAGAAAGAGACATTGCCACACTAGTACTGAAAACAAAAACATTGTTTAACTCGGATGAAGCTGCAACTCTGCAACGTGTCACTTCCCACTTGTCAGGCAGTCTGATTTTCTCCTTGCTGCCTTAGCCAAAAGCGTGAGTGACAGACTTTCCATACTCTGAACATCCCAGACACGGGATATCATATGCTGGCTTTCTGCCTATTAGCATATGGCTGAAGAGACTTGAAACTAGTTGGATAAAAGGAGAGTTTTTCCAGCTTGGAAAGAAATTGTGGTGTTATACTGAGGTCAGGGATAGATCTGGTAGATGAAAGATGTATGAAGTTTATGTAAATAGATTGTTCTTATTAAAATATGTAACTTGATATTCTAGGACCTGGCAATGTAAACAGTTGTAAAATAGGACTCTGGTACTTTGGACCAAGTAGTATCTAAGTACTTAGAAAATCAAACCTATGTTTAAGTTTTCTATCCACAAAATGATAGAATGGTTACTGGTATATAAAACTACATATACAGTTGGTTCAAAAGATACTAATATTTAGAAATGTAAGCATGGAGAATGTCGTGGAGAAAATATTTTTAAGAGTCATCAACAGTTTCAGCGTCTTGGAGCAGAATGATCCCTTAAAGTACCTTTGAAGTCAAGTAAGACAAATTACTCAAAGAATAAATTAGCATAATACCTATTGAAATGGGTTTAGCCTTGGGGAACAGAAGTGGTGCTACCGTACCACTGACAAGTGCCAAGCAGTAGTCCCAGTGCTGAGAGAAACTGAAAATAGGTAAGCAAAATTAAAACACCTTTTGCTCAGTTCTCGACTCCTCTGCTTCTTGCTAACAGTAGAAGTCATCTTAAGTATAAATAGCTCACTCTGACAGCATCCTAATAATGACCATAAAAAGACAAGAATATTTCTTAGGGGTCTACCCATACATACTACAAATTATGTAAGATGTCATGCAGGTTAAAAATTCCCTGTTAGTAATCAGCAGCCCTTTGCCCAAGTCCATGGACCAATGAATAAACAAACCTTTGAATTCTACAGAACATCATCACAGAGTTTAGTGTGTTGCTCCACAAGTGCTGTCTGTAGTATGACCTGCACAGGCTCGGAAGAAGCTCTCTGTGAGCTACCATGTCATTCTAAATGATCAGTGAACTCAGAGGACACAGGCACAGAATGAGTCACTGGTTTCTTAGCAAGTGAACACCATCCTACTACAACTGGCCTGGTAGCTTTCACACTGTACACATGCAGCCTAAATCCCTGACTGCTTATTTTGCTGTAGTCTTCATATCAACAAACTGAGTAAAGCTACGATGACTTCAGCAGTGAAAAGTGGTATTTGTACAGCAGTACACTGTGCAGAAGATTTCTACATAACTCTCCATGAACATCTCAATTTATAGGTTTAGACTTCTAAACTACTGTAAGTACATTGGAATGATTTACCTTTAGGGTGATGAGCCTTAAACGGTAATCGTCTGCTTGTATGACTCTGTTAACTGTGATTTCTATTCCTTCATAGGTGACCTGTTCCTCTGGCCAATATTCTGTGCATTTCTGTGTGCAATATAAAATAAATCTAGTTAAGCAGATATCAAGGGAGGTTCGCTTTTGCTCCTCTGAAACTGGATACAACACATGCATAGATGAATATGAATAAACTTTGTTTCTATAACAAGTACAAGTTTTCACTTTCTAAACAGGGACCACATTTCAGCTGATTTTTTCTGCACTCATAATAGCCTGATTGCTTGATTAAAAATGCACAAATCAAGTAATTACTAACCAATGCTTTTAAATACATACATCCTTATTTATCTTCATGCAGCTGATGTGCATTTTGAAGGTTCATTAGAGAGACCAGTGGCAATGTGCTTGTGTTTTTAGATTAATCCTTTTCTTAAGATAATAATGATTAGTATAATATACACTAGTTACTAACATGGAAACACAAAATACAGCTTTTCTGTTTTTTTATAAAGACTCAGTGCTCTCAGAATATAAAATGATCATTTGCATAAGTTTTTGTATAAAATAACATGACTAGGGATGTTTTGGGAAATAGGCTACATATCAAAATCCACTTAAAATCATTAGTGAGAATCTTTCAAAGCTAAGGAACTAAAAGGAAGCAACAGCAGTGAGAGACATTAGACTGCTACGTTTGATTTTGTCCAAAACCAGTCAGAGATGCAGCCAGCACAATCTGACAATTTGAGACTCAGAAACTATAGTCCAGTTGCAAATCTACTTTGTGGTACCAATATACTAAAGTTAAAAAAAAAAATTGTAAGCACTCCCATTCTGTAAGGAAGACTAAAAGAGACTGGTTTTTTGTATGCAGCTTCCTAGAACTGATCAATAGGCAAAGACAGAGACAGGCTTTTCAAGAGGGTGCACAAATTAGTTCATGGACAAGGAATGACATGAACAAGGCAGAATCTGAGAAAAAGGTTCCCTTATGATAATGCAAGAGGCAATCTTTTTATCACAGGAGAGTAGGTATCTGCTATTCAACAAACCTCAGTAAAGATGATGCCTGTAAGACTCCTCTCTCACATAGCTGCACACGATCTTGAAGGAAGCAAGTTGAATCATTTTGCTCTCCCCCACCAAAAATAATTCTGCTTCAGGAGAAAGACTAACAACAGAAAAGTACCTTGCAAAGTTATTGAGTAAAAATTTTTGTGTGGGAGAATCACTGTTGTTCCATCTGCACAGTGCCTCAGTTAATAACCCACTGGGAGTGTGGCCCACTGTGTCTCTGCAAAGTTATTTACACAGACTGTGTTTTTTCTCATAAACTGCAGAATCCAATGTAAAAATTGTCAGGAGCTCTAGCAGCTATCAATAGCACAGACACTGCTCTGCTTAAAGGAGTGGCGTAAGATGGCCCACTCATTTCTGGGGGCTGTCTGTCAGTTCAGATTAGAAGTGACAGAGGGCTGAGGTACAGAGCTTTTAATACTCATATTAGTGAAGTCATTGCACTGAGGAGGAACACAAAGCCCCTCTTATAAGCATCATTGCTGAACAAAGGTTTTGGTTTTGAACCTAGGTACTTCTGAGTCCTATTATTCATATTTTAATATATGTGTTACGGAAAAAGGAAATTAATATAGAAGTCATTTACATGAAAAGACCCTGTATTTATGGCTGAGATTCCTGACACCATTTAATTTTTGACACAAAAGATATCAGAAAAGACTTAGCAGCTCTCTTGTGATATATAGGCTGTAGCAAGCTCTACTTACGTAGTGCATCAGTACTGCAGTGCATTTTCCCAAGACTGATATGAGGGGTAAAATACTTGGCCAGTACAGTTAAGAGGCAGTTCAGACATAAAGGTTATTTTGCATTCATGGTATACAATCTTACCATGAAAACTGTAGTCAAAGAACTTATCACCAGGTATGTCATTCAGGACCAGTATTTCCTCTACATCTTCTTTAAACCTCAAAGTCCTCAAAAGGTTCTAATACGCTATTTCACGACATTTTAACATCTTACGTGCCAGAAAATGGCAACTTAGATCAACAAGTAAGTTATTACTTCAGTGTTGCTGCTTGGACACAGGTATATGCAAGCTTAAAAATGTCAGTGAAAACAAAACTTTTAGATCAGCAGCATACTATATTTTGCATCAGCAATGCCTTGACAGTATGTGTCCAGTCAGCTAGCTGTAATAACTGAATATTTTTCACTTGCAAAGCATGATAATCCTGTGTCAGTCTTGTTCTTTTTTTTTTTTTTTTTTTTTTGGTGAAATTCAAGGTTAAATTTATTTACTTTATAACTGTGAAAAGCTAAAGGTTTGTGCACATGCCTGGTTATGGGCATTAAGCTTTCAGCTAGCAGGTAAGCCATTATAACTCTGTGTGTATGCTGGATGTATTCCCATATTCTTGGGCTTCTAAATGTCTAAAGCCTCTTCTCCAAAGGAAACTCTCTCACCTAAATAGCAATGGGTTCTCAAGGACAAGCTTGACATATAATGCTGCTGCAGTTTAAGGAACAACATTTGGATATCTCCACTACACATTGCTGCTAGTGATGAGAGGGGATGCAGAGCAAGACACACACTCAGACCACTTTCTCACATCCTACAATGCCAATAAAGGCAGACATAAGCTCAGCTACATGTCTGTGAGCTGAAGCCCAGGCACATAGTTCTTGCAACTCTGCTATGGGGCAAATATTTCAGCAGGTAAGTAATGAGCAGCTGGAGGGCAGCAGTATTTTAAACTGGAAAAAATAAAAATAATCACTTTAGGTGGATTAGCAGAAACACAATGACAATTTAATTTCTGGAAATAGGTGACAAATAGAGAATTTCAGCATTTCAGTATTTTAAAAGCATTTCCTAGATGCATTCAGGAAAAGGACCTCCACATCGAAGTCAGTTCTAGCTATTAATTGTCATAAGTAACATTTTTTCAGAAATCAGGTACAGTGTCAATGAAATGTGCATATAGACATCGAGTCATAATAAATGCAAGGTAAAGCAGCAACAACTCTACTGATTAAAGATATTCAAGCTTAGTAGTTATGGGCTACTATTGTTTTTGATTCCTTTAGAGAGAACTTCCAAGACTACCTGCAAAGAGAGCTCGGTTAGGAGAGGTTTCAGGTCAGCTGAGAGATGAAAATGGCAAAACAAGCAGTAGACTGATTCAGACAGCAAAACAGGACTTACGGTAAATGGAACTGAAAGAGAAACCCACATCTTCTTTGAGCCTGAAGAATTTAATGCTGGCTCTGATTGCACAGGCCATTGAACTAACTTCTACTTACTGGTTTAGTGTCTATGCTGAAAATACCTACTAGAGTACAGTTAAAAATCAGACTAAATATAAACACCATTACCTCATTCATCTCTTCTATATTGGTAATCATGACAATGATGGGAGAACGCTCCTGCCACACCATTCTCCAGAAGTCAGTGACAGTATTAACTATCGGTCCCTGAGTAGCAATATACACCTTTTCCTCTCCTCCATAGCCCTGCCAACAAAACAACAAGAGATCAGTTTTAACAGGGATGTCCACCACAACCTTAAAGGTTTGGTTTTCAAAACCAAGAGTTATACTGGTTGAAATGGCAACTCCGTGTCATCAGTTCTCCTCTCCATCTCTCTCCTGAACACGTGTACATGGAGTGAAGGCACAGTATGGACTCATGTAATTCCAGCAAAGAGTGTCCAACAACCTTGAGGTGACTCTGGCTATGTCAAAGCCTTATTCAGGCTGATAATCCAGTGCCTTGGTTAGGCCATCTGACAAGGAATTCACATCAAGAACTGCAGAAGTATGTTTCTGTCTGGTCTGAATCTGTACAGGTGCACTTTGAGATTGGGTTTTCAGCTAATGTAAGCAGGAGAGAAGAGCAATCAGATCAGCTAGGATGCCTTTAAAAGCCAGTGGATGTTGCAATTCTGTCTACATTAACAGCAGCTGATAGAGGCTAGGCAGACACATCGGACTACTGAGCTCTTACCCTGATGTAGTTAGCATTGATGTAAGAGCTGAGGGGATCGTCCTGATCAGCTGAGGTAAGGCACACTCTGCTGTGAGGATCTGAAAGGTGTAAAGAGATAAGTAATAATTTATCAGTTCCTCAGAGGAAAGAGACACACAAGATTATTTTTTTTTACAGCGAGAAATTTACACTCACTCATGGCCACCACAACAGATGTCAGCGGCCTTGGAAAATTCCCATGTTAAGAAGTTACCATAAAAAAAAGAGGAAAGGATGGTCAGGGTAATTTGCCTTCTTCTGACAGTTTCACCCACTCTCTGAAGCCTGCTTAATTGGTCCTGTTGCAGAGTCAATGTCTCAGTGCGACCCTGGAAAAGCAGTCTTCTGCTCCAGGAAAATATTTCTTGATATCTTAGGTCAACAGACTCATTCTGGCTTGAAAGGCATTAGAATATTTTTTGTGAAATGACAGCAAACAGCTTTTCTCCCAAACCATAAGCACATGTTTCTTGTGCATAGGCAAGCCAGATGACAATAACTCTTTCTCTGTTTCATCTTGAAATGAACCAAACTCCAAGATGTGCTATTAACAAATATAATGATTAAAGAGAAATTAAAGAATATTAACAGTCTCTTGTACTCTAAATCTCTCCAGTACTTGACCCTTCTTCATTGAGGTTGTATTATTATTTTTGTATTATTACATGTATTATTACTGAAGCATTATTCTTGTTCTAATAAAGTGACAAAAGAAAACATTTCACTCGAGAAGCTCAGTCCAATTCCCACTGAAGTGAACGGCTGTTCCAATGATTTCAATGCAAACCGACAGAAGTCCCTGTTCATTCTTTTCACCAGTGCTACTCAATGTGTTACAATTGACAAGAAGCAACCTACTGCTGACAGAGGCCTCAGCAAAGAGCAACAGTGTATATTACCAGGATAATATTAAAACCAAACCACAGATGATTTTTTCATAAAAAAAAATTCAGCCTGCTTAGAAACCAGGCAAAAAATATGCAAAAATTGTGCTTTACCCAATATCATATTAAGGACTACGCACACAGTAATTTCTACAGTACTGCAAACACAGACTCAGCATGAAACATCGTCCTCAGAGGGACCAGATTCATGTTTATTGGGATCCTTGGCTTTGAAGCATAAAGTGAATGTTTAGCCCTCCTTGCTACCCTCTTTACTGCCAGCACCAAACCCTTTGAAATGGAGCTAGTGGGATAAGAGCAAACACTCCACCCTCTTCCTTTCTCAGCAATATCAAGCCATCCTTTGGCCCCAGCCAGGGACAAAGTTGCACAGAGGTTACTAGTTTTTTAATTAATTCAGGAAAAAAATACTCAGATCATAATAACCCTGGAATAAGATTGTTCACCCTTAGAAAGATGGTAGGGTAGAAACCAGTTAGCTGAGATGGAGACGTCACAGTTACAACACTGGGTACTGGTAGATATCCATATGGCTGAGGTGAAGCTTGCAGCAAATAATTAGCCCACTGAGTGATCACTTAATAAAATATGGTAGTGGGCCATACTCAGCCATCTGATTAAAACTCTGGAACAGAGTTTTCAAAATGACAGCAATTCTGATGTTTCAGTTTAAACATCCAATATTACATATTTAAAACAGATCCTGCTCTCAAAGTACATGTTAGATATCAAATTCAGAATACATAGATCACTTAGAAATCTGGTGCCTGGGACATGTGAAATCATCAGCCATATTTGCAATCTTCCCTTTCCAGCAAAAACAGTGAATTAATACTTGAAAAATTCACCTCAGTCATCAGCACAGCAATAGTGAAAAGTGGTTGAATATTTTTACACTTCTGGTCTAAGGTGCGAGTAAAGTCATCAGAAGTGTTGCACACATTGAGCTGCAGCTGCTGGAGTTTTAAGACAGATTAAAAAAATCTCTTTTGAAACCATTTCCAATCCAGGTCCATTGACTGAAATGTTAGGTATTTTTGCCTTCTCTGCACTTATCTTTGTTAACCTGGCATTGAACCTTTTGGACTTTGCAAATAGAGTTACCATGGCTACTGGTGGCATCTTCCAGCAATGACTTAGAGCAAAAAAAAGAGGCATGACATCCAATAGTTTCACTTTTCAAAATAACTTTAAGTATGAGAGAGGGGAAAATGATGACACTTGTAAAACTTCGTGCCAAAATCCTTCTCAAAATTCCTATTCCTAGCTACAAACAAAATTAGCGTAATAGAAAAGAAAAATATTTTTATTTTCTGTGTCAATGCCATCAGGTCAGTTCCCTATATTCTCAGTCTGAATTTGAGGTGTGATTCTGAGAAAACATGGGTGAGGAAAATAACATTGCCAGAGTTTAGTTCTTCTAAAGGAGTTTAGTCAAAGAAGCCACTAAGTAACATCTGAATGAACACCAAGATCTTGGATAGAATTTTTAAGCAGCACCAAATGATGTAATTCTAATAACTTAAAAGCCCCAAAGGTTCACGCAAAATCAGCAGCACTTAGATTCTTCATGCTCTGTACCTCTTTGGAAATTTGGTTTATACTTTGAAGCCATGTTGCTGTTTCATAAACAAGACCTTTGGACGATACATTGTGGTGACAGTACACTTCATGCAAAGCCCTCCAGCATGTGGAATAAACCACCCTACCTGAGTGACTTAAAAGCACAGACTTACTCGGGAGAATTGTTTTGTAGCGATTCTTACGCACTAAGCCTGGAATATCATATTCCTTTGGGTCAACAAAGTTCATTGGAATTTCCTGTTAAAAAAAAACAAAACCAAAAACCAAACAACAAAAATTACAAAAACATAAAAGACAGTAGGTGGTATTATTAGATTCACAAGAAGAATAAAAACCCCAAACCCATTATGTCCTCACTGTGAGGGAGGCAAATTGATGAAGTTAACTGAGACATACAGTACAATACTTTGAGCAATTTACCACCAAAATATGATTGATGTTTCCTTTTACTGGCACTGACTCTTTTTTTCTGAAATCCTTAATTTGAAAACGCTCACAGTGACTAATTCATTGAGTAACACGCGCGGCAGCGTTATGTTCACTCCAATATTATTAGAACCGCATTGCAAGTGTAGGCACAGCACTAAGCTAAAGGTGGTACTCAAGACACTGCTCCAAGAGCAGTGGACCTCAGACACCATCCTTTCTGACTCACCTTGCTTCCTCTCAAAGAGTGGAAGTTAATAATTTGCTAGGGACTCACACCAACAACAAAGTATGACACACATTATGGCATGTTGGCGTGCTGACCTAACTCTGTGGAGCTGGGGGAGCTGCTTTTGCTCATCGTGCTGTCAAGCTCCGTGGAGAAGGACAGCAAATGGGTATTCAGGGATTACCTGCTCTCTACACTGCTGGTGCAAAGAACACACAAAGGTGGAGGGGTTTTGTATTCTCCACTGCACATCTCCTGCAATAAGCAGTCAACGCCAGGCAGGAACAAACGGGAACCTTCCACCAATTGTAGTCAGTAGGCCTGGGATGGGAAGGGATGTGTCAACCAGACTCAGCAGAGATGTGGCTCATGGGAACTTGGAAGCAGAGTTGGTCATCCCAACTGCTGCACACTGCATTTGAGATGCCACTACTGGACATAGTGGTAACAGGAATCAGGGTTGAGTAAGACAAGTCTCACTCTGGGAAAAAATTAAAAGCAGAGCTATGGACTATAGAAACATGGAATTGTCAAGATTATAAAATACCCCTAAGATCATCGAGTCCAACTGTTCACCTAGCACCTCCATGCTAAGCCATGTCCTTAAGCAACACATCCTCATGTTTTTGGACACTTTCAGGGCTGGTGATTCCACCGCTTCCTTGGGCAGCATGTTCCAGTGCCTGAACACCTTTCAGGGAGCAATTTTTTCCTAATATCCAATCTAAGCCTGCCATAGCACAGCTTGAGGATATTTGTGGAACTTTAAAAGACTATCTGTTCTCTCTCTCTCTCACACAGTACTGAGAATACTGTTGGGTTTAACCAGAGGCAATTAATGATAAAAACATCTTGTTGAAGTACTTTTGTATCAATTTGGAGAACTGCATGGGAATAAAACCTTCATATTTTCTCAATTGTTACCTGGTATTTAGTCACCCCAAACTCTTCCTGAGCCAAGATCCATGATCTGTTTTTTGGATCTTAAGTCATTCACTACTCAAGCCAATTCTTGGTGAAATCAAAAGGACTTCTGCCTGAGTAAAAACTCTAAATCTTGTAAGAACTTCAGGATTTAGCCCTGAAAATGTCCCCTCTGACTTTTCTTCTGAAATGACAGAGAGCTGCTTGCTTCATCATGGAGCTGGACTTTGAAAACCAAGCAGGTTAGACAGACTGAAAATACACAATGCAGAGCTGGCTGGTGATAATTGTTTCATAAAAAAATAACTAGTTTACAGTTTTTAATTACAGAAATGGCATTTTGATTACACAGTATTTTTATCTGTGCTTTTCAGTTTTCATTAAAGAATGAAAATAGCTTTGGATAATTTGGCTGCTGAATGATTCTACGAACACCAGAAAAAAAATAATTCCAAATCCTTAGAAAAATGAAGCATATTTTTTCCTACTTCTAACATCATTTTCTTTGCTTGAAAGCTACAGTGTACTTCAGACTGATGAAACTGTACGTGGACAAGTTCAGCAGTCAGCTCACACACTAAGTGGACATTTCCTCCCTAAAACAGGAATAGATACTTTACTTTGAAAAAATCAGGGCATGCCTACACAAAAGCTGCTTTTCTTCAACTTGGACAGCACTAAGTGAATTAAGGACCACAGGTACCTGGTGTTCTGTTTTAATACAGAAGCCCAGACCACACTCCTGTTCTTGTAAAGTGAAAAAAACCTCTGAAATCACACACGGAAGGAGGACAGCAAGCGATACTCAGAGCATTACTCCTTCCCTTTCAGACACTTACAGGTCACGAAGAGGACAGGCTGAAAGGGCTGCTACGTTACAAAACAATCTTCCTCCTGCTCTACTGAGATTCTATGTTTAAGAGAATATTTGACTTGGCAGTATTAACTTCAGTAGCTCTTGATCACATGCCCTGTAACACCTCAGCACGCTAAGTCTGTGCCCTGGTTACCTCCTGTCTTGAGCAGGAATTTATGACCCTGCCTAGTAGATATAATACAGGCACTGCAGAATTTTGCATGCTACCTTTTTTTCTCAGGTATAATAAACATGACAAACATGACAATGCCTACCACATGGACACCCAAGTAATTAGGGAAGAGACTCAATTGCATGCAAAGATCTAAAAAGCTAGGGTACTCACTACACTAAAATGTATCTGACTTTTGTCCTAAACTACTCAGAAATCCGATTTTCAACTGCTTGCTTCATCTGCATATTTTCCCACAATGAGACAAAGAATCTTTCTGCCAAAGAATCAGTGGATACAGCGAGCCAAGGAAACATATTTCAAAATCCCGAAAGTAACTGACAGACAAGCTTACAACTAGTAAATTATAGCCCTGTGTTAACCAGAAAATATTGAGCAGCTCCACATCAAGCATTAAACAGCAAAGAGATTGGATTAGGGTGGTTGGGCACTGGAACAGGCACACCAGAGAAGTGGTCACACCAGCAAGCCTGACAGAGTTCAAGAAGTCTTTGAATGATACTCTCAGGTACAGGGTGTGACTCTCGGGGATGGTCCTGTGCAGTGCTAAGCATTGGACTCAGTGATCCATGTGGATGCCTTCCAGCATATTCTGTGATTCTGTAATTTCATCCCTAGAGCAATTCCAGACACATTTTAAAAAGTTATGCCTACAGAAAACATGGTTTTTCTTCTATAGTGAAAATTTTGGGGTTTTTTTTTCAGTAAAAAAGTAGCATGCCAGCAACAAAAACCCAAAAAACTTGTGAAAAATAAGATTTGCTCTTGTCGTTGCCAGAACTAATTCTCTCGCTTTTAAGTGACAATATCACTGAAAGCTTTCAGATATTGTCATTTCAAGGGATGACAAATTTGGGAATTGCATTAAATGCTTCACTGATGGAAGTGGAGTTTGCATGTACTACTTTTAGACTTGCCTAAAATAATAGCAAGGTTCATAGGAGAGAGACATCATCTAATTTTTATTGATGCTCCTAAAAGAGAGAAGTCAGATACTCACAAAGAACTCTGCCTGCAGTATGAAAGGGTCCAGCGCCTTCTTGTGCAGTTCCTCTTCAGTAAGAATGTTTGATGCTGTCTGGAGGTATTCTCGGGCTGACTGTTCTCGTGGTGACATGACATAGCCAAAACCTTGCTCAGAACAGCCTGGGGTACACATATCCAGTGTGAGTGAAACATTTGAACCTCTCCTGTAAAACAGAGCGGTCAAAATTTGTTTACAACACAACAGAGTCACCCACCCTTGTCAGCAATGGACACAGTCCCAGTGACAGATTAACAACTGCTGAAAAGCACCCAGCTGGTTCTCATGGCTACAGTTTGGTCACTAACTTTAAAAAACAGGTGATGCTTCTTGTGTAGACAAGACCAGAAGATGATTTTGCACACTGAAACATGAAGGTTGACACTTTGATCGATGGGGTAAGATCCTGGGATAAACTACCAGTTATGAAAATACTACCAGATATGAAAAGCCAACCACTGCAACGAATAATTTTTATGTCTGAAAAACTTTCTTTCCACAAATTTACATAATGAGAAGGGTAAAATGAGGGTCCCAACATTTTAACAGTTACATCAAAAACAGCGGTACTGTAGAGTGTAGAATTTTTAGTGGCTTTATTATAAATTAGCCACACAACAAAACAAGGAAGTCAAAATGCCTACATTGTATATTGAGTACAGTCTTAACATATTTCTGAGCTTCTGCCAATCTCATATATCATAGACAAAAGTAAGATTCAAAAGGCATCAGTGAATCTATATTTAAATATCTTTAACATAAAAATAAAGTCACACAATATGATGACTACTAGATAAGTGTTCTATACATCCACACAGTAAACCTATTTTTGATGAATCTCAACTGGCAAACTCTAGTTAGGAGGTGTGTGCAGGAGCTGCTGAAAAACTGCATGACCAGCTAATGGAGAAGACCATGATAGTTGGGTCACAGCCCTTTCCTGGATTCAGGAATTTTTCCAAAAGAATGTGCAGCTAGCCTCTTGCTATGATTCACAGTCATGGGGAAATGATTTGGAATGAAACATGACCACTAATGGCAGACACCAAATCTTTAGTGATATCTTTCAAAGGATTTTGACCTTACCTCCCTGTGTGCTATTAAGCAGCCACCACATTTCTCCCCACAAACAGATGCATTTGATAATGAATGCTTTTAGTGCTTTCAAGGTAGAAGAGGTTACATACATGAATAGTTCTTCAGCATGAGGAAATGAGATTTCTTCTTTAACAACACTCTGTGGTGTTTGAATTTAGCTACTGACTACCCCTCTAATGGCGTAGGTAGCCAAAGACCCAGAGGGAAATAAGATGGAGAAGCAGAATGGATGCCAAAGAGGGATAGGTAGCTAATTTAACACAACACCAAACAAATAAGAAGGGTTCAGTGCTTAATGTAAATGAAATTTACCAGGGCACAGCTTAAACCTGAAATGATGTCTGTGTTCTCAAGCATATGCGTGTGTTGAAAACAAGTTTATTTTACATCTTAAGTGTGCACATAGTACACATTATACCTAGTGTGAGAATTTCAAGCAATTGCTTTATCTTTCCCACCTCTAGTTCTTTGACAGGTTTTAAATTGTAATTCATTACTTTAACCAACTGTTTACTCCCCAACTGGTACTCTCCAATTGATATTCCCTAACTCTCAAGATACAGTGAGTATCTTTTCTTCAGGCTAGCAGTCACCTGAGAAGAAATGTCAGCATCTTTATAATGACTGAAATGGAATGAAATCAAGGATAGCGAAGAACACAAATGATTCATGCTTTTCAAGCCCAATCTTGCCATAATGAAAGAAACAACAGAACCCACTGATAGCACTAGGTTCAGGGACAAACCCCAGAGGCTACTGCAATCTCATGTTAAAAGTAGGATACAGGAATAAAAGATAGGAGATTTTAGGACAAATGTTGTAACAATGTATAAAATGAGAAAAAACCATTCTAAGCTCATGGAGTGCAAATTGAAAGCCTCTTCTGTAACATCCTTTTTACTGTGCCCTATGGAGATTTGGAAACTCAGCATCATACTTCTTAAAATCTAAGTTCTGCCCTTTGTTTTAAGTTTTACGTATGAGAATTAACTGTGTTTGGCAATTCAATTAAGCCTGAAAACCTAGAAATAAAAAAAGGTGATACTCTGCCATGCTGGGCCCTTTAGTAACCTCATTCTTATTTATAACATCATCATCTTTGCAGAATTTCTTCACAGGAATTCTTCCATAAAGACCTTTGTCTGATTCACTAATAAAATGGAAAGAACACAAACCAGAAAAAAAAACAACCCTGCCTTTTATCTTGAAACTATCTTTTACCAGCTCTGAGAAGCTCCATTGCCCTAATGGTTCAAGCAGTAAACACCAGCTCACCTTGACGTTTCATTACTGGGTTAATTTGAAACAAATTAATTTACTTTTGGACTAGCTCATTTATACAAGAATTGTTGCAGATGACCACTCCTGCTATGGTGTTCTTTTGGAGAACTGTCCTCCAGCATGAGTGACAGAAAAAAATCTACAAGATCCACCACTTTCAGAGAAGAGGTAGAAGCTTTCACTACTCTATAGTGGATTTCATGCCATGAAGTTGCCATCATGAGGAATGGCAAAAGTCTGATGAAACACAAATAGATATATTCAAAGGAAAGAAATGATGCTTTAGAATAGCACTTGTTGACAGCTGCCTAGAAACTGTATGTTTTTTTAGCTAATACGCTTAAATTTATGTCTGGGCTGAAAACAAGACAGGAAATAACTATAAATATATATATGTAATAAAGCAGGTGCTTGACTTTAAACCCCATTTTAAAGTGACATTCACAAAGGCAATAAAGCTTCCTGCTTCCCATAGAACTCCTAAATCCACAAAATCTGGGACCAGACTTTCCCCTATTAGCCACATCTACCCTACCTTTCTTGCAAGCCCACGGATTTAACCGTTAGAGTAGCTGGATCTGTCTCCGCTTTAATGTCCATTACGCAGTCAAAGACCGGAGTCTCCGGTACGGGATCCAAATCTAGGAAGTCATCCTCATTTTTATCCTCTGTCCACTCTGAGTACGTGAATGAAGGCTGCCGGCTCACAGATTGGCGTCTGTCCTCTTGTAGCGGGAAGGGGGGGTCTGGTCGGGCTCTGAGTAGATGCCAAAACTAAAGGAAACAAACATTTAAAAAAGCCTTCTGCTTGGTGCCAGCCCTTCCATACAGCCCAGGGGATGGGTCTTCAGGGCAGCATCCCAGCTCACTGTAATGTATTAGAATTGGAGAGTACTGAAGAGGACAGGAATGTTCCATGCAGGAGTAGCTTTGTGGTGCATGTTATAAGGATTCACATCTACCCATTCAAACCTGCTTTCAGCCACAGAGGTTTCCACAGAGCTGGCCAGGCTTAACTCGGGGATACAGTAGAAGTGGAATGTGCTTGTGACCATCATATGCAAGCCAACGTGATTATCACTGTCCTTTTGTTCAATTTCTTATCCTTCCTAGGTTTGTTTACAAAATAAAAATCTATTATAATGTTCTGCAAATCATACCTCTCCTGGCTTAATGGTTTTTCATCTAAAATTTACATATGACTGAGTTAAGAAGTAAATATAACTGAACTGAATATCTTTGATAACCTGACACTATACCCAAAATTTATATATAAATCCACCATTTTTTAAAAAGACCTCAATTTTGATGTGTGTGATTCTCAGGCTGAGAATACCTTTATCAGTTTTCAGCAAAGACTGTTTTATAATCACATAATTTAATAATTATGTGATTTGGACATGGTATAAACATTAAATAATAAATCTTGTGAAGGAAAATAAATGTAATATTAAAGGTTATATTACAAATAAATGAAAGGTTTGAAGCTAAGAACTGTCTGCATCATATTGGTTTGCATAGATGCCGTGGCAGGCTATATGATTTGGAAATCAGATCAGTAGATTATTTAAATCCTTCACATACTCCTCAGTTAAAAATTTCAAGCCTAACTCTGAACTCCAGGATCTGGAACTTTAGGCCAGCTTTATCCATCTGGCACTGAACTAGGAGTAGTGTCACTCAGGATAAATGTCATACAAACTGTAACTGTACTGTCGGGAATCCTTTTGAGACTAAGAACAGGTCTTATCTTTCCAAAGTAAAGCCTCTCCTGTCTTTTTCTTATATGGCTTTTAAACGGACACCTGAACTTGGAAAATGTGCCACTAAAGGTCAAATGTCTCTTTCTAGGCTAGTAAAGCACATTACCCTGTATAAGATTTTAAAGAACAGTTTTCTTCTGCCTGTCTTATTTTCAAGTACTTTCATTTCTCTGAGCCTAAAGAATGAAAGGAAGTAAAGCAAGTTTTCATTTCTGTCCATATCTAGCTTTAGCCAATGTTAGACTCTCACAAAGCAGCAGTATTTATTTGACTGTTACAAAATGCTTTTTTGTTTCAATTAATCAGAGTACACAGGAATTACAAAAACAAACACAGGAACACCATTACTTGACTTTCATTTTACACAAATTCGAGGCCAGGTCTGAACTGGATCTGTCCTACATTCTTGGTCTATTCCATGACAAACAAGAAGCTGGAGGAGATCTATTTTCATTCCTTGACTAGTAGAGTTTGGCAATCCCACATGGCATTAGCCATGGTTCTTACCCATACTGCAAGACTGTGATAGCTGAGCAGTGATCAATAACTCTGTAAAGCTGGAGAGTGCTGCTGTACCAAAATCAATGCTCATGCTGAGGGCCAAGTGTAAGGTCTAGGTACCAATTCTCCATTACAGATTCTAGGACTGGTATGGCAATACAGGGCTGATTTTACTGGTGATTCAACCCACCATAAATCCAAAGGAACAAAAAGTTTCCCCTAGAAACAAAACATCTTTTCTTTACACTGAAAAAAGTGTGTGGTAAATAAGGAGCTGTCCAAGACACTGAAAGAAATTAAGCTGTACTTAAAAGTGATGAGGTTACACCAAAGGATGGAAAAAGAGTTTGCTCTGAAAACCTGCTCAGAGAAACAGTTCAATGCTGGTTCTCTTCAGGTGCCTGAGTGTTAGCACACCATTATATGAGACAGAAGACAGACAGCATCACTAATACAAGCCTCAAGCACTCTATCCAGCCTTTTTTTTCACCATGATTGCTAAACCACACAACACATTCTGGTACCTGGGTGCTTCAAACATTAACTAATGTCTGCTCTCCTGAAACATTTGCTCTACACCTATTAGAGCTACAAATTCCCCAGTACAGGAATGAACTGGACTTCAGCATATGCACAGACCAGACAGGTATTACTTCTCAGAATCTGCCTAACCACATTTCTCACCCTTGTTACGTGGCCCAACAGTTATTGCTCTGCATTAAAGCAACAAAGTACCCATATAAACAGGTACATTTTCTTCCTTTCCCAGGGAAGTGGTAAATTAGTACTGTAGATTACTATAGTTGCTGAATTAAAAAAAAAAAGCATAAGCTGCTTTTCACTGGTATGCCATTTAGTACATATCCCAGGGGGCTACAGGCCAATCAGTTTCACCTCAATGCCCGATGGAGCATTGAGGAGCATCCTGGAAACTATGGTAAAGCATATGGGAAATAAGGAGGTGATTGGTAACAGCCAACAGGGCTTCACTGAGTGCAAATTGTGTTGACAAATCTGGCAACCTTCTAGTGTTGGATTACAGTGGTGGTAATTAAGGGAAGAGCGACTGACATCATCCACCTGGACTTGTGCAAAGCATTTGCCACTGTCCTGCATGACATCCTTGGCTCTAAATTGGAGACACATGGATTTGACAAATGGACCACTTGGTGGATAAGGAATTAGTTGGATGGTTGCACTCCAAGAGTTGCAGTCAATGACTTGATATCCAGGTGGGGACCAGTGACAAGTGGCAATTCTCAGGGGTCCGTACTGAGACCAGCATCATTTAACATATTTGNCAATGACTTGATATCCAGGTGGGGACCAGTGACAAGTGGCAATTCTCAGGGGTCCGTACTGAGACCAGCATCATTTAACATATTTGTTGTTGACACAGACAGTGGGATTTAGGGCACCCTTGGCAAGTTTGAAGGAGACACCAAGCTGTGTGGTGCAGTCAATGCACTGGAGGGAAGGGATGCCATCCAGAGGGCAGACTTTAGAGATGGGCCCATGTGAACCTCATTGAGTTCAGCAAGGCCAAGGGCAAGGTTCTGCATGTGTGTCAGGACAATCCCAAGCACAAATACAGCCTGAGGGATGACTGGACTGACAGCAGCCCTGCCAAGAAGGATGTGGGGGTGCTGGTTGATGAGACACTCAACATAACCCAGCAATGTGGACTTTTAGCCCAGAAAAAAAATAAAAAAATAAAAAAAAAAAAATCGACCTTATCATGGGCTGCATCAAAAATAGCATGACCAGCAGGCTGGCAGAGGTGGTTCTCTGCCCCCCACTCTCATGAGACCCCACCTGGAGTACTGTGTCCAACTCTGGGTCCCCCAGCATAAGAAAGACATGGATCTGTTGGAATAAGCTGGAAATGTTCAAGATCAGGTTGGATGAAGCTCTAAGCAACCTGGTCCTGTGGAAGATATCTCTTCCCATGGCTGGGGATTTGGAACAAGATGGTGCTTGAGGTCCTTTATGACCCAAACCATTCTATAATTCCATGTATATCAGAATGGGACTGATGTATCAGGTCCATCTATAAAGAAAGAAGGGTACATTTGGGAAAGAAAGATTTTATTATAAAGGCACTCCTCAGAGTAAAAGACCTCTTCAAGGTGCCTTCTAAGCAGCACATTGCTTAAAATCCATTTTAAAGGAGGAAAGAGAGAGAGAGAGAGAGAGAGAGAGAGAGAGAGAGAGAGAGAGATGACTCAGCTGAGAGTCATAGGAAAAATAAAGAGAGAGAGAGAGAGAGAAAGCCATTTTCATGCAACTAGAAAGCTATTTTCATGCAACTATTTGTTGTTTACCAGGCTGGGATTCTAGAACCCCTTCCTGGTTCAACCACTGTTGTCAACGTTCTGCCAATGACTATTGTATACCTTTTTCAGTAAATATTGTTAGAAGCAGATGTTTGCAAATTGCAAAGCAGCATGACCTGAGACGTCTGAGAGTAAGGTAACATGTAAGTAAGAAGGGACAAGGCTCATGTGCCCTCTCTAAACACATTCTCCTTCCTAATGTCCACATTAGAGAGAAAAAACTGGGCAAGATGGACCATTGGACATTTCTTATACCCTGTTGCCCTGTGACTTATTCAGAGAGCCAGGTGACACAGTGTGACATTCGTGCCTCTACTCCAGCTAGAAGAGTGTTATCACAGACCACAGGAACACAAACCAGTGCAAACTCAGCTACATGGACACTGTTATAAAACTTTTTCATATACAAAAGTTTCAGCCAACATTTAAAAATGGGCCAAAGTCTGCTCTCATCTACACTAGTATTCGCGTTCACCCACAAGGAATTCAAATGCAAGGCAGTTCAAAGTGAGATCAGAATTTTTGGGCACACAGAGCTTTCACTTCATGTTACCTTTGGTGTTAAGAAGGGCTCAGCAATAAATGTTTCCATCCACCTAGAAATAGTTGAATATGCAGAAAATCACACCCCTCCATTCAGATTTTCAGCTCAGAATGCTTTGCTGCAAAATTACCGGGAACTCACAATGTTCTTGACAATTCTTAGATATCTCCTTTTTTTTAAATTATTATTATTAATTTAATATTTGCAATTACAGAATCACCAGAAGTTTATTTTTGAGGACAAAATTGATCTGGATAAGGAACAGCATCATCAAAAAAGCAGAAAATTGCATAAACCCAGCTAGCTTCCTTGCCTGCATCAATGATCACAATAATGGAGGCATTAACTATAATTACTTTGCCTTGTGAATGGCTTTTAGAAGTACATCCACCTGCCACATTAAACAGAAGATTTTGCCACTGTGCTGCCTCTGAGTGAACTTAACCATGGTACATAATATGACATACTTCCTAGCAAGGAGTGTGGCTAGCAAATCAAAAGAGCTATTCCTCTCTTCTTGGCACTGACACAGCTGCACCTTGAATACTGTTTACAAATTCTGGTCCTCCAGTTTAAGACAGATATAGAAAAACTGAAGTGGGACCAGCAGAGGGTTGCAAAAGAGGTCAGGGGTGTAGAGTACCAGACCTTTGAAGAAGGTGGAGGAAACTGGGCTTGTTCAGCCTGGCAAAGAGGAGGCTCTTCTTCATAGTGGCAGCTGACACTACAAGGGACAACTGCCGCAAGCTGCAGAAATTCAGCTCAGACATTTAGCTTTGTGAAATTCACATCAGACACTAGGAAAAAATTCTTCCCCAAAAGTGCTGTACATCTCCTTCCCTGAAGGTTTTCAAACCCTGTGTAGGAAAGTGCATCTAACTGAGTGTTGGCAACAGCCCTACTTCAAGCAGGATGTTAGACTAGCAAGCTCTGGAGGTCCTTTCCCACCAACAGTCCCAAGATTCTATAATGTACTTCATTATACTGTGCATCACTCAAACAGCTGTCAATAGTATAGCTTCAGCTTCCTGAGCTACCTGAGGGTGCACCTCTGTAAGGACAGGAGGTGATGCTCCACCTGCATCTTCAGTAACTGCATTCGCACTCTAAGAGAACAGCATCCAGGGGTATGAAAAGCCACATTCAATTAGAGTTCCCTAAAAAGAAAGAATTTTTCACAGTTTTCCCATCTACCACACAGCTTTGTGCCAGCTACACAATCAGTGGAGAAACACGATATTCTCCTCCTGTTCCCAAACAGCTGACAGCTAACTAGATTAATTGTAGTCATGGCATTAAGCTTGTTCTGCAGCTGAGGTCTTGGCCTACATCTACAAGTGCTTTACATTCAGAAGTACACTGATGTTCTGGAACAGCTCTTTCTGCCACTGAAGTCAATGGGTTAAGGTCCTGTTCCGGGACCACATTCCTTCTATTTAAGTGCAAATTGTTTGCCCATCTGTGGATGGAAAGAATAAAAACCACCAGTGTGATCCCCAATTAATCAAGAAATTGAGTAAGGTTAAGTAGTTCCTCTACATAAAACAAGCAGATAATTATATGGAAACAGCCTCAAAAATGTTGCTTTACAATCAACTTGGGCATAACACCTTCAAGTAAATTAGACATCTTATAAAAACTCACTGAAAAAGGGCAGGAATATAGTTTGCATAGTATCACAACTTACCAGAGATCCTACAAATAGCAGTCCTAGAGAAGCTAAAGACAGCACGATGTATGATACCACAATGCTCCCAATTGTAGTCAGGTTCTGTGAAACAACAGAATAGACAACGCCTCATGAAATATTCAGGGACACAGTATAGTGTCTGCATGCATGTTCTTGGCAAACTGTGTATTATTTCCCATTAAGATTCAGTCACACCATACTCACCTGTGGAAAAGCCACCACCACCAGAAAAAATGCCTGGCTTTGGAGAAGGCTGAGACTGAAACCATCTCCAAGCCCCATCATCTCAGAAAGTCTAAACCCCAGGTTTTGCTGCGAAGGCAAACAAGAATTCTGCTTCCTACCCTCATACATTGCCAAAATTGAGATTCGGATCCACAATTTAATTTTGCAGCCTGGACCCAATCCTTCATTGCTGTGGTCAGTGCAATTTTATACTTTGGCAAAGGGCTTTGAACAAAGTTTAGTACTGTTCCTGTGTTTGGAGGTCCTTACATAAAATCCAGCCACAGAAGACTTTTCTCTGTTTCCTATACATTCTGTGAAATACCATCAGGTTTATTCACACCACGGGAAGTGAAATTAATTCCAGCATCTTAGCCATATTTAAGTAGTTTATAGTTTGGCCTATTGTCAGTAATAGGTTCAAAATTCAGTTCTAATGGGCTGCAGTGCTCAAGGAATTCTACTCAGTTTCTGTCCCACTGGTTCAGCTAAAGAAAAAGCTGCAGCTAAGAGCTTCCATTTGGTTATTTTAATGACAGAAAGTTTCTTTGCCTTTACTGTTTTCAAGTCTATATTTGCATGATAAACAGTGCTAAATAAACAGTCATCAAAAATATGCATGAACATCTGCATAGTCATACTTGAGATGTTCTCGTAGTGTGTTCTAGGAATCAGTTTCCTCCATGCTGAACAATTATTTTAAGGCAAAATCACACAAATCAGTGATTTTCTGTAAGGAACAACAATTTGTTAATGATTCAGCCACTACAAATAAGACACAGACAGTAGTCTATGAAGAGCTCTGTGCATAATAAATCCAACTGCAAAAGGGCAAAGAAAAAGTGCTTCTTTCAAAAAAAAACCCACGAAAGAGCAGGCGACATGCAGCTCACAAACATTGCTAAGAGGAAACAGAAAACAGTTGCCACTTTACTTCAGTCACAAGAGGCACAGAATCAGATTTTCTATTTGTACTGCACAGTCTCTGTTACAAAGATTATGTACAATGAATCTAAGCATTCTGATAGCAAATATATTTCATCTGATTTTTCAAAGTAGCTGTTCACTATTTAATTAAGGTTCTGTCCACACTAGAAAAATCTGCTCTGGATATAATTACCAGTAATTTATCAGATGAATCATTCTGGTATATGTGTCATTATGTCATGGTGAGAAGCTAAGCAGTTTTACTGGTGTAGCTTTGTAGATATAATTGAACCTGTACACCTAGTACACTTGAAATACATTTACTGCACATAGATATGTTCTAAACACTCAACAAAAACAGGTTTTTTTTGACTATGTTGTGATTTGCACCTTTTATGTGGGTTGATCCATTCTTTCAGAATTTAAGCTTCTATTCATCCTAATAAATGAACTTCCAGCTCTCCCTTTACTGTGGACTAAACCTTAGTGGGCTGGCTTCTTACTGATTTGTTTCATTTGCAATTATTAGCACATTACAAAAAATCTGCTGTGCTGACCTAACATCTTAGCCAAAAATTCAACACTCTATCTCAAAGATAAAATATTGATCTGTTTTCAGAAAACTCTTTTTACCTTCTCAGGACAGACACACGATGCAGCAGTCACTGTAATATATGAAATACATGTGTGTTACACTTTTAATCAGAAGAGATTCTAGAAGCACCACCCAAGGCTCCTGACATCAACTACATAATCAGAGAGCAGTACAGGGACTTACCTCCCCTTGGTCTGACAAAACCTGTTTAAATGGGGTAAGCAGGTACGAGAGCAGGTCAAAGGCATTCTGAGCTGCTGGGATGGTCCCGTAAGTGCCGTAGCACAGCATCATGCAGAGAAGCTGTGCAATCAATCAGAAAAGACATAATGAGCACCTCTCATTATACAAACATCCATTTTAATTTCAAGACTGCATAATTAACTAATTTAGTTAGCGTTGATTTCATCTTGATTATCATTTTTGCTTTAAGAAGTCGGGTATTTTCTAGGCTGTAGCTTAACAAGAATAAAAAGACTTGAAGGCTGCATGCTCAGCCCCTATTAACTAGATGTGCATCCCTGAGTTATGCAGGTTTACTCTGATCCACATTTGAAAAAGGACTGCCCAGGTGTACATTGAAAGACCAACAGATTCCTCTGACTTCTGAACTCTTCTAGATCAAAACCGGTAATTCAATGAAGTGACTATGTTATTAAAAAACTATCAAGACCTCTCTGAAATCTCTCACAAATAAGCCATGTTCACATAGACATTACTATAGACACACAAACATACATGCATGGGAACTTTTCATTGGAACCACTTACGGGTGCTGCACACCCCAGAGGTAACACAAAACTACAAAAGCAGTGATGCTATACTTAATATACTCACAGAGAGGTATAACCTCATCTCCGACTGTGAAGGGCACACCACAACTTTACTGGGATACACCTCCTGATCCACTTGTTAACAAGATGGGTATTTACCCCTATAAATACCAGCTACAGAAAATGGATTTGGTGGGAGATCAGTCATTGGGCAAAGGAGGCATTTGCAGTGAGGCAGTAAATGGGATGGGAGTCTGAGACATCAAAACACAGGGGCTGTTTGCAAGGCAAAGCCGTGAGAGGTGGATGCAGAAATGAGAGGACTGCACCTATGTCCACTGCTACACCTACAGCAAAAGGAGGGTCCCACCGTTTCAAAGCTACAGCAAACTGCCTTACCAGTATCTGTGAGAGGACAAACAGATACATGCTGCCTCCAGGCATTAATCCATTCCATCGGGGAGGCCAGCCAAGCACTGCTGTTTTCTGAGAGGTTTTCAGGGACTGCTCCTTCCTGTTCGGCTCTCCTTGCTGTCCTTCAGCTTCATCCATTGACTCCATAGCAGCTGGACTGGAACAACCTTCACGTGAAAGCGACATGTGCAGGGGATGAATAGTGTGTGACCCTGCAGGCACGGCGGGGGCTGCGAGGGCTATTGTTTTGCTAGAGACGATGGTTACCTCTCAGTTCCGCATCAGTAAGTGCAGCTCAGGATTGTGAGCGTCACACTCTATTAGTGCAGCTTTATTCACCTGCCTTCGTCAGAAAAAAATGAGTGTGGGTGGACAAATTATTTTCCCTTTCTTTCCGGAGGTGCGGATTCTGGGCTTTGTTGTTAATAAATTCTCATCTACATTGCTGCACCTTTTCATTTCTACTTTTTAAAAGAAACTATCTGTGCTATTGCCTAGCTACACACTTCCCAGCTAAATGGTGGCACAGAACCCATTTTGTCCCTTCCTGCCTCAATTTCTCTCTTCCCCCCTATTTGTCTGCTTTGTCTAATTTGATTAAAAAATTTCTGAGGTAGAGATTGTTTCATATTATGAGTCTGAATAGCGCTCAAGGGCTCTGGGTTTTGGCTGAGTGTCCTAAGGCACTAATAAAATAGACTTTATTCTAATAACCTACTTCTTGGATGAATTCATACTCAAGAGCTATTTAATAATGTTGTAATGCTATTCTCTTTGGCCGAAATAACTGCTGGAGTGGCTAGTCCCTCAGTATTTTGAACAGAGTCTGTGTAGATATAAATTAATTTACAAGCTAAAAGGAGTGAAAGATCAGATACATTTGATGTAAGTACTACTGATTCACATCTTTCCACATGAGGAAAGCTCCAAGGCTGCCCTGTGTACAACACTGTAGCCTTAAGCCTAACCCAGCCAACTCTGTCCTGATGGCTTCATCTACAAGGTTCTCCATTCCCACAGCTGCCCAGTAACAGGAGGGCCATCACTGTGTAGTTACTGGGGAGACCCAGAGGCAAAAGAAGGCACATCTGCAGTGTACTACCAGTATCTCTCCAGGAGATCAAGGTTACTGGTTTCTCATTTTCTAAATGTTCATGTGAGTTCATGATGAGCAATGGCCTCAGCAAGGCATGCTGGGCATAACTGGTTGTATGTAACTATTTCATTATCTTTACACAGACAGTTCTCAGGAAACATGGAGAATGTGCATCTGAACAGATATAACCCCACATATCTCATACAACAGGTACATGAAATTAATTATTTGACTAGGCCAGGTTGAATGGGGCCCTGAGCAACCTGGTCTAGTGGAAAGTATCACTACTCATGGCAGGGTAGTTGGGACTAGACAACCTTTTAGGTCCCTTCCAACCAAAACCATTCCATGAAGGACTCATTCATTTTTTTAAACACTACCAAAATTTCATATTAAATACAGGTAAATAAAACAGGGAAAAATATGGAACTAATGAGGTAAAATCACAAGTGTCAACAATCCCACCCTTTACTTTTACCAATGTGCCTTTTAATGCTAGAAGACAAGCACTTGAAAACAATGTTTTTCAAACAAAAAGCAGAAAGTTTCTGGAATACAGCTCAAGAGATCATGGGAGCTCTACCTCTCAGTCCTTCAGGCTTGCAGCCAGTAATCTACAGTCTGTGACAAGCGTTCCCAAGGAACTCAGAGAGGACAGACACAGTCCCTGGTGTCCAGGGACACTGACTATACATTTAACACTCGACTTCTGATACCACACTACATAGAGCTGGACTCAGAAGTTCTCCAGGAGGACAACACAGCATCCACATTAAGGAACCACAGTTAAGGCTGCCTAAATACTTTAAATGCTGACCTTTTTTCATGTTCTATAATGTGTTAAATCTTGACAGTTGAAGTTGAAAATTTTCAAGCTTCTAAACTGCTTCATGTCTCACTGGATTCAAACAAGAATTGAAGGGAAAACACTTGTTAATGATTGCCAATTTTTTTCTTGCTATTTTTGTGGGATGTTTATGTTCTGTGTTTTGGAACAGGAATATGAAATTTAGCAGGGACAGAATCTTGATGTCAGAAACTATTTTTGTCATCCCTGAAGAGAGACATGCACCTGTGGCTGAGATCTAAACCTTCAGAAGTATCTGTTTACATATAGTTCATTATTGTTTGCTCCTGAAGTCTCTAGCCTTCCACTTTCACTAAACACATTTTAAGTTCTACTTTTCCTTTACCTACATGAAATAATACATCTCTGTCCCTAAGAATGGTTAATGAACATATCCACTGTTTTTCCAAATTCTGATGACTTCCTTTCTTGGATACTCCTCCCCAAAGCTCAAGATGAAATAGACACAGAACTAAAATATCATTGGGAAGACAACCCAACAAGGAGCCAGGGAATGCAGATTTCAAGCTCAGCTTTCAGTTGTTTTCTATAAGTCATAATATTTCATATTTCAAAAGATTCCTTTTAACTGACCAAAGGCTCGTTCATCTACCTTATGTAGCAGGTAAACAGAATTTCTTTGTTTCATATCTGTAACAGCCTGAGATTTTACAAGGTCATTTGTGTCTAGGTTGGAAACAAAATCCTGACTAACATGACAATGTGAAGGCCACTTAACCACATGTCTTCTGGAACAAAGATGTCAAAGTTAGGGACTGCTCTGTGTCTGTAACCATGGGGATCTATGCCTCTCCACAGCCCAGAAGTCCAATTACTGGAATTCCAGTGTTATTTAGTATCATCTGTACTAAGGATGTCAAATTCTCCTTCTTACGACTGCCCTATATGAAAGACAATAGATTATTTTTACATTCAATTATTTTCACTGCATAATGTCCTAGTCTATGGTCCTAGGAGCCCAGGATTCCATCTCTGGTGAATTGAAACAGTTATCAACAGGTATTTGCAATAGTACCATAAAAGACGAGAGGGGCAAGAACTAAAATATGAACTAAAATACCGGAGAACTGCCTGTATTCATATGTATAAAGGAACTGATGAAGATACATGTCTTTGATATATAAAGAAAAAGGCCTGTATTAATTAAAGTTCACTCAAACATTTGCTTTTCCAAAACCCAAAAGATTAGATTCTAACAAACATAATGATGCCCACCTAGAGTTCTATATTGATTTAACTATATCAGATTTAAACGATACTGCAATTACCACTCACACTTCATCTTGCAATCCTATATTCCCGTATTATTTGCCCTAACAGGCATTGGATTCTTTCAGTGTGCATATGAGGTAATAAGTGAGTGAGACATCAGTAAAGCTTTCTTGTCTCAAGGTGAATGTGAAGGTCTAGAGAGAGCTGGCAAGGATGACTACATCCAGGAGTGAAACGCACCTCTCCTCTGTTAGTGATTTGATTGACAAGTTAAATGTAACAACCATGTGATATCCTCTTCTATTCCTGCATCATGAAGATTGGGATTCAAGTTCCACAAGAACTTCTGCTTTGGTGCAGGACCACAGTTGCTAGAAAAAAACTCCTTTGGCAGAAGAATTAAAAGGTCTCTGACATCTGTAGCAGCCATATGGCTTGTTAAAGCAACCAGACATTTCCAAAACAGCACCAAAAACTCAACCTCATCCTTGCTGTTCAGGGTAAGGAACTTTCTGGATCATGCTAGGGATCCATTCATCCCATATTCCTTCCTGAAATGTTGCCTCCAATACAAGCTGCCAAAAATACATGGCACAACACTTTGCTATGGAATAATACATGAGGAAACATCTTTCTCCACTCACATGTAAAAGCTGGATTTTTTAACTCTGAAAACGCCCGTGTCTCCAGATCTTTAATTTTCTGACTTTATATGTGGGTACATAAAAGGCAGAAGAATGAAACAACACCTCTATGCACTCTCAGAAAAACAAGTGCTTAGAGTACCAAGCTTAACTGAAACGCTAAAAGGCACTGTAGCAATGATAAGAAAGTCAACAAACCTCACAGTAACAAACATGCCATGATCCCATCAAATCCTGCTGTGGGTGAGGCATTAGCAGCTCTGGAACTCAACTGATTCATACTTAAAGCCTTCAGTGACAAACAAAACAAAACAAAAAAACAAGTCCCCATAATCTCCGCACATCCTGGTTGTTATTTCCTAGTGAAATTAACACCTTTAAATGAACTTGTGTCCTCTTTTGAGCATGGGTGCTAATGCTCATGGAACTGACACAGCTCCATAGGCAGACTTTTAATTTAATAACATGTTTTTGAGTGACAGAGTTGTTTCTCATCAAAATTGTTTTTATAACAGAAATAGAGCGATGTGCTCTACAGTTATTAGACATTTACGTACATCTATCACACTGTCCCTGTGGGGATTGGATGGTACTGCTTCTTCACTGTGAAATACAAATTTTGTCAATGGTGGCTGCTTCTTCACTGGTGGTGGAACCCCCAAGCTTTGTGAATTGCCTGCCAGACACACAAATGAGGCAAAACCAGGCCTCACCTGTTCTGCCAACTCTCAAGCTGCAGCAGTCAACACACCACAGATGCTCAGCTGCATTGTCCCATAATTGTTTAGGGTGTATAGAGATACATATGCCTCTGAACCTATCTTTATTATAGTTGTGCATGGCAAGAATTTATAGGAATGGACCACAGCATAAAAGCCTCATGAAGTATGAACACACCAGCCAAACTTCACATCCATCAAGATTACCAGCACTTCACACTGGAATTATAAATAAATGTAAGTTTTTAGATCTTCAGATATCAAAAGGCAACTGTCCAATGAAATCACTGTCTCCAATTTGCATCTAACTGCTAGGGAGACCTGCACTGACGACAGAACAGTAGATGAATGTGCACTACTAATACAGGTCTGGAAGTCAATTGCTTCTTTTGACATGCATCTAAACTGCATAAGCAGGACACAGTCCTTGGCATCATAGTTTGCATATCTGGTCAAGACCCTGTTAAAAACACACATCATAAGACATCCTGATGGCAGGTAAGTCCAGGTACTGGCAAGACACATCAAAGCTGAACGAGTTGCCTCAGAACGCACACGAACAAGAGGCAGCTTGTGCTGGAAGGTAAAAAGACAGTCAGTCTACCCAAAGAATAAGGGTTAAGGAGAAAGGTATTGTCTGAGAAAACATTCTTTTTTTTGCTTGCTACTGCAGAATGATAAGGATGGAAAACGAATAATTAGCTTTCTTTTGCACTGCATGGTATGGGAGGAAGTGAGTAAGAGGAAGAGGACCTTTCATACTTGCACAGCAAATACAACTTGTGTATTTTTCCTCATTCTGCAGGAAACCAACTAGTGGGTCACTATTTATAATTCTGAAACTTCTACTGAACTTCTTTATAATCAGCAATCTAATATATTAAGTAGTGAACATGACAGAAGCTGCATCATTACTGTTTACAGACAGATAAAATTCACCACCAAGCAAAGTTTGTTTCTTCTTGATGCTCTCTTCACTCATGACTCATCTGATAAGTTATGTCAAAAATTACACTAAAGACTTCATGATGTGTGTTGAAAGTGGGGAATGTTTTCTGCTGTTATCCTAGGAATGCATCTCCTCCATTCTTACTTTTTTTGACCTTTCTGATCATGACAACTGCTACTCTGCTTAATCTCTGACCTGCTCTGTTTACAAGGGTTTAATACAATTACGTTTTCCAAATGGCTGAATAGAATAGTACTCAGGAGGAGAGCATCTATTCCTTAAAAGTATCCAGATTAAGAGCTGCAAAGAAAAATATTCACAGATGCACCCTACAGCTACCTACTACTGGCTGACTAGAGATAGAAGGGATTTACAACAATGTAATAGCCTCAATACTTCCAATTCCACACTGGATAAAATCCAAGTTTTAGCTGCCAAGAATGTGTGGTTGGTAGATGTTGCATTTGTAATGCAAAACCACATAGAGAGCTACTTCAGGAGGTATCAGACAGCTTAATTCAAACACTAGCAACAACCCTGAGAGATCCATGTATCTCACTACATTTACCACTGAACACTGGCAGGCACCAAAGCAATTCTAAAATCATTTTGGTATCTAACTGGAAGCCAGTTAGATCAAAGCAGGGGTCCTTTGTAGGGCTGCAAACTGTAACTGCAGATTTCAGTCACCCCTGTGTAATGGAACTTAAAGAAGAAATAAGCCTGACATACCATCAATTTAAGTAAGAAGTCCAGAAAACTGGAATTACCCTCTCTGACACATTATAGAGGAATGGAAGCCTCTTCAGTCTACGTAACCAGCAACCTGGTTATCAGTCTTCTGTGTTACTTAATTTGAGATGAATTTCAGTTTACAATGCTTTCAATTTGCAGTAAGTGTATCTACCGTGGACTGTAAGAACAAGCTGGGCCAAGCTAGAGGTATTTATAGCTATGTGGAGAAAAACTGAAATTTCTAACATTTAAGGATTCCATTAGGGAAAGCTAAATATTTTTGCTAAAATGATCACACTGGAAGTAGCCAAGGATATTTGTATTTCATTCACTACAATTCCTGGGTTGACATGCCCATCAAGAGGAATTCAGCTGCTCAACAGCTCTCAAGTGACATTGTTTCAGGCTCTCTGAAGATTTGAGAGAACACTACCTCATTCTTGCTTTTTTTTTGCAAGTACGTGTTGGGAAAACTCCGTGACAACGATGCACATTACAGCTTTAAAACAGCTTTTAGTAAGTACAATCACTGATATAAAATGTCTACCTGTTGTTGATTAGTCAGAGAAAAATCTACTTTAGTTTTCCCTTCTGAAGGACAGTCACTGAAACTGCTAATAAAACAACTTTTTGTAGCATTTACAAAACTGCTTAGAAATGGTCTTTCCCTCAAACTGAAGTGAAGGTTAATTTACCATTGTGGAACAGAGAATAACACCCAAATATTAATTCTCCTTCTCCCATGCTTTGTCCATGAGTGGCTGCTAGTGTACCTGAAGCTAGCAGCCTCCTTCTGAGGAAGACAAATATTCTCTGTAGAGTTCTTTGAACAACAGTGCAGAAAGGAAAAGGGGTGTCACCTACTAGCCAGGAAAGCTGCTAGAGACTTACACTTCTAAAGCTGAACTGGTTAGAATCTGGCTGCTGCTTAAGCCAAACTCTGATTACCAAGAGGGAAAAACACATCAAGAGAAAAAGAAAGCAAGGAATAAAGTAATGTATAAAATCTGTGAGCAAGACAGGCAGAAAATCGAGGTCTATGTATTTCTAGCCTAATGTTTCTCCCCTTTCCCTGGCAACAAACTTAAAGAAGAAACTCTCCTCTCTACTTGAAATAAGTTCTACTGAAAAGAATTCGCTGTGCTGGTGGGACGCACATCTCCATCTGTAAGTGGCCTGTTCTCTTCTCTGAGGGAACAGGAACCTGATGCCAGTGTGTGAGGAGAATAGTTCCCTTTCCACTCGGCAGCTCCCTGATGAACTGCTGAGTCATGCATTTTCTCTGCATTCATTTCACACTGCTCCCACTCAGTCCACCTGCCACTTCATCTGGGGTGGGTGGGAGGAGAGAAAGAGGTGAAGTAAAAAAAAAAAATGTTCATGTTCACCCAGGACCATTATTATGATACCACAGGGTCACATATAAAAGCAAGCCTGCAAGCTGCTAGAGAGGGATGGAGAAGAGAAATATCATATTGCAAGACAAACTGCCTCCCCCTATTCTTCAACAAGAAAAGACTGGCCAGCAAACAAGTTGCAAACCTCATCTGATTCCCAATCAGTCACTGCTGTTGCGTGCTTGCCGATATGATCTGAGAATTTAGGGTACAGATGAGGCCTTGTGGTTTTCCCTCTTTTCTGTGATTTATAAGAGCTTCCAAGTTGTTGTGATTTTTTTAGAAAATCCAACAGGTAGAGTATAGTGATTGTCTGGCTGCCACAATGATAAGTGAAAATACCACTGGATAGATTCCAGTTCCTAAGGGCATCTTCAGCTGAGTCGCTGCAGTGGAAATGTCCACCAGCTCCAAACTTCATCATTTGAGAAGATGAAGAAAAAATTGCAGCCATTTTCTCGCAGGGCCCATCAACCCTGAGCATAAAAGAAGTCAATCTATTCTAATACCTATTAAATTCCTGTACAGAAAAAGACTCTGCTATCAATGGCAAGAAATATGTTTATCATGGTTACAGAGGGTCCAGATTACTCTTAGGTTGGATTATTCATATAGAAACATATATTTAATTAAATTACCAAGGTAGTATATTTTTTCTGTGATTAAATTTCTGGACAGTACAGTTTATGGGTAATGAAAAAAATGTCCAGGAGCTTCCTAATTTATTCAATCAATGTCTGAAAAAAATGCTTCTGAATTAGTTTCAGTCTAAACCAGAAAAACTGTGATTAATTTTCAAACTAATTTTTTACCTACTGCTACCATTAGCATTCATTAGAAAAACAGAGGCTTGTTAGGAGCTAAATAAAGATTGGGTTTATTAAGCTGAATTAGTGATTCAAAAAGTAAGCCCTGTGAGAAATAATCTGTTCTTAGGTAATGTTCAGTCTTGGTTTTTAGTGATTCTAGTGCAAATCTGGTTGTTTGAAAATGTGCTTGTGCTCTATAGACCTGAAATACAAAGATAAAACCCAGTCTCAGAGAGTTTACTGACATAGCATTAACATGCCTTTCTAGATCAACTTCCACTCCTCACCCCGGTGAGTGAGTGGTCTTGCTCAAGAAATAATTCATGAAAAAATGATGACTGCAGAGAAAAAGAAATATGGGAAAGAGAAAAGAAAAATTCAAAATCTTCTCAAATTCCCCTGCCTCCATAAAGTCTTTTCTTTTTTTTGCAAAATACAATTTTATAAGACAGGACTGCGGTATATGAAGTCATTCCTGAAGGGCGAAAGATGCAGCCTGACACCAGAGATTTAGTGTCACTGGAGTGTGAGCATGGGAAACTTCATTTGAGTTGTCATCTAACCATTTCTGCAAGAAACAAGATGTTCCAGACAGCGCTCCTCCCAGACCTGGAGTCCTACACAGTGCTGTAGACTGCTTTATAATACACCTAACCTACCTTAGTGGGTTAGTAATTTACCTAATCATCTCACCAAATCTAGTCCATAATAACTCATATGAAAACAGAGCTGCAAGGGAGAAGCAGCTCAGGGTACACCCAGCTGACACCACTCCGAATCAGGTGTAAGCCTCACTTAGACAGGAGCGGGAAGAAAACAAACTCCTCAGGCTCTCTGCTCTAAAAAACCAGCAAAGATGAACCGCTAGGAGCCATCAGAAGCAGTAAGGGACTGTCAGATTAAACAGCCATATGGGAAGTATATGGGAGCTACTGTACCATCTGTAGGGTCTGACTGCTGGTGTCCAACACTTGTTATGAACTGTTACATTTCTACTAATAAGGGGGGAGTTTTGCTCTTAATTTCCGATGCAGGACTAGTTATGCCCTTGTCCACATCTAAATCATACTCCCACTACTAAATCAAATACACAAGATGTTTATTCTTAATGGCTCTCCTATCGCTTACAGGTCTTAAACACAAGATGTGTTGTTAAGCAGTGTCCTTTTTCCTTTTCTCCTGTGAAACGTCAAGTTAAAGGATATGCCATTTCTCATGGCAGCTATGGCCCCTAGAGCAGTGTTTGCTTCAAAACAAAATATTAAATATGGTGTCAAATTATAGCTCTTAAGTAAGTGCAGACCCTCAACGGGCAGAGACAGCGAGTATTAACTTGTATCACACCCACACATAATTAGCATTTGCCATCTTTCAATCAGGTCTCTATTCAAAGCTCCTTTTTTTGGTTTTAGTTTGGTTTTCCCTTTTTTTTTTTTCTTCTTTTTGCATAAGGCTCTTTCCTCTTTCCTCTTTTCCTATTAATCACCTTACAAAAGGTACATCTGATTACCAATTTACAATTAGATTCAATTTTTAAATTTTTTTTTTAAATAAAGAATAAATTTCTTTGTTATGTTGTTTTCTTCAGTGAATGTTTTAAAGTGTCTGGTGATAACTTGGAGGTGCCTTGAGCCTTTGTAAACAGACTACAAACTGACTTTCAGTGGAGTTGGTTCTCCCAAATTAATCCCAGGTGAAAAACTTCCGTTTAACATTGAAAATGGAAACCCAAAAAGCAGCTCTGTAATTCCACAGCTGAAGAGATAAGGCTTTGACTGCTCATGAATCAGCCTTGCACAGGCAACACAGCCAGGGACAACTGTCAGCAGCACAGCAATGCAGAGTGAAATGTGCAGGCTTGAACTCTCTGAAACATGATAACCAACTCTCCTCTTCCAAACCCCAATTATATTTTTTGTGCCTTTAGTCTGTAACTACAGGGTATACTTAAATACGTCTGAATGCATAATCAAAAAATAACAATAATTTAAAAACAGTCAAATGGCCTCTGCAATACAAGAGTGACTCTGACAACTGAAAGAAACGAGCACATTCTGGTATCACACACTTTTGAAAGCATTTACTACTCATACTACTATAATCTGAATTGGTGTTAGCGCACTGGTACTGTTGAAAAAAAAAAAAAAGCATATTTCTCCTGATAAATCAATGACTTCTACAGTTGTAATGCTAATACCACTGTGTGTTTCTAATTTCTCTTCAGTGACTTACTAACCTGGCATTCTGTAGGTATTAGATCCACTTTCTGCTCTGGTGCATGAGAAGGTTTGGACCTTGAAGCAGATGGGTGATATGCTGGCTTCCTGCCTGATTCAAATGTGAGCATTTTGATGTCATTCATTTGGGGATAGCCTGCTTTACTAAGCGACTCAAATCTTATGCCCTGGAGCCCTCACCAAAAACATTTAGGAAAGTCACTATCGCATTCAACGTTTATTTCAAAGACATTCTGTTTCCTGAGCAAAGTAAATTATATCAAGACCAGTCTCAACAATCATCTTCAGTCACAAACCTGATACATGCTCCAAGGGTAATATGCCAAGTATAAGCATTTCACTTTCTTTCATGCATTTAAAAGGCTCTGCTTGCACTGCTTTGCTTCCTCAGAAAGCAGCAGACTCACTCAGATACTACAAACTTAGGCTTTGTTATAAGCATTTGTACAGATAGGGCATGGACATCCAGAAACAGGATGTCCACACTCAATTTTATCACTTTATTAGAGCCCTATTTCCATCCAGGGCTACTCCATTAATGCAAATCCTGCACAATTAAATATCACTGCTTCCAGTTCAGTGCTCTGCTACCCCTGTAACCGTAGTCCCTTCATGTTAGGGGCATGCTTTGGTTAACAAAACGTGGTAAACATAAGAGTTTCAGCCTCTCCTTTTCCCTAGCTATCCATACAGGAGCACAAAAAGGGAACAGTGCATGTAGGAGGTGGTAACAGTCCACTTGGTTTACCTATGCCTAGTCTATCTGGCTTCCTACACTCTGCTCCTCAACACAGATACACAGCCTTAAATAGTAAATTAAAAAAGAAAAAAAAAGCAACAGCTTGCCTTCTCATCTTCTTCCCAGTGAGGAAACATGCACTGAGCAATGTTGCGTCTAGATAGAGAAGCAGACATGCACAAGTTGTTATGGATCTCTGTCAGCGAAGGTGAGACAAAAAGGCACATGCTGGTGATGAGCTTTGCAATTATTCTGGGATGATTTTGCGTGACTTGCCTGCAGTCCTGAGCTTCACTCTACAAAACAACCCAAAGAAACAAACCTCTAATGGACACACGTATCCCCAAGGCTCTGCTTGACCTGAGGTGACTCTCATACCCCACAGCCTCATGCTGAGTTACCTTAGCAAGAGCTGACATTAATCAACAGGTCTCCAAGGTGGGAAGCAAGCACCATTTTGGATCCTGCATCAGCATAGCTTTTCTTCTTCTAGCTCCACAGTAAGACTGGGATCACAGGGGTTTTCATTCTGTACTCCAGCAAATACTGCAGAAATGCTCTTTCATACCTTGATCTGAGACCTTTCTGGAGAAGACTTGAATATGATCTGTTGTGGCATGGAAGCATGTGGCAGGTATGCTGCATCTGTGGGAGGCACAGCTGCCAAGGAGGCACACTTAAAACCTCCCATTGGTAGAGGTATAAAAGGTCTCACAGTATCTCCTATTCTGGGGATGAAAAGACAGCAAGTTACTTTACCTCCTCGACTATGCAGCACAAATTTTAAAAACATTGCTGTCTCTGATCTTGATTGAAGCATTTCTTTCTTTTCAGAAGATCCTGATTTCATAACATTTATAATTCAGGTCGCCACAAAGGCACCGAACATATCCTTATGACTCCTAGTTGCCCCACTGCTTAGTCTCCATGTTGAAACATGCTGTGTATGTAACATATGAGTAGTCTGTTGCTTTCCATAGCATGCTCTTTATGAAGTGTGGGTGACACTGTGTCAATGGGAAGCAAGATTTCATCCAGAGCTGTATTTCTGCTATGCTGTCCAGAAGACTTCATCTGCATCAACAGGAGATGCCCAGTGCCTCATACCAAGTCTCCTCCCACACTTTACTTCATATGAAGAATAAAGTACTGACCACATTCCCTGGAAGGGACCCACACAGGAGCAGTTAGTGAAGAACTGTAGTCAGTGGAAGAACTACATTGGAGAAGTCCATGGAGGACTGTCTCCCACAGGAGGGACCCCATGCTGGAGCAGGGGAAGGACTCCTCTCCCTCAGGAGAAAACAGTGGCAGAAACAGCATCTGATGAAGTGACTGTAACTCCCATTCCCTATCTCCCTGAATCGGTGTGGCAGAGAAGGTGGAGAATCAGGAATGAAGTTAAGACTAGGATGGAGGGAAGGTTGAGGGGAAAGTGTATTTAATATCTGATTTACTACTCGTCATCCCGCTGATTTTGATTGATAATAAATTTCCCCAAGTCGAGCCTGTTTTGCCTGTGACAGTAACTGGTGAATGATCTTTCCCTGTCCTTATCTCAACTCATGAGCCTTTTGTTATGTTTTCCCTCCCCTGTGCTGTTGTGGAGGGGAGTGACATAGTGGCTTTGGTGGGCAGCTGGCCTCCAGCCAGGGTCAAAACACCAAAATAGCCTTAATTATGTTGGGGAGATCATAAGAAGAATGGACAAGAGCTACATTTTATGTATGGCTCAAGTAGAAGCCCTGTGATCTATTTCAGACATGCTGAACAGAAGCACAAAAGACAAAAGATGAAGCAAGGCAGTATCAATCCTATTTTTGAGGGATACCTGTAACATAGTTCATCCTTTCATCTCTACAGGTCTTGAAATGGTCTTACCAGCTGAAGGGACACAGCATCACCAAACCTATGTGTGCATCTAATAGGAATAGCACTTTAGTGGCATGAAGAAAAACCTCAATAACAAAGGAAGCTTCACCTCAGAGCTGTTGCAAAAGCCTTTTTCCCCTACAGAAAATAAACACAGGCTCTTCAATGTCCTGGCAAAGGACATTCAGAAGCTGTCAGTACCAGTGAGCACAAAGGATGCTAAAAGGGACCATTTTGAGAGCTCCTGCACAAACATGACAGAACGAGAAATGACCTATTCTGAAAAAGCTTTCTGTATTTATCTTTGTCTCCCACAGAAGGCATACAAAATGGAAGGCATTTAGTGCCTCTCAAGAGTGCCATCCCTCTTCTGCAAAATTAGTCAAATGAGACTTTTACCTGTTTCAGCAGAAATATTGCCTGTGCAAAGAAGTTGGGACCAAGCCTTACAGTCTAACCACCTTCCATTCTATTGCTGCACTCAGAAGTAAAGAGTCCATTTTAACATACAGAGGGAAGGTAAAGGCATTCAAACTGCTAAAGACTTTGCAAAGCAGCAACTTTGGACTGTCATTTGAAGGTCAGTCTCCAACACACAGTGTTTATCTGCCTATTGTCAAACAACTTGAGTGGAAAGGACTTTTAATAGAATATGTTAGTTAATTAAATCTGGAACGTTAATGGTTTTTTCATAACACTGTGGCATTTTATCCATGAAAAGAAATGAAAAATGGTTCTATTTAAAAGTGGTAATAGCTGTAGTCTTTGAACATATGCTTAATGAATAAATCTGTTAGGAAAAAAAGGCTTGTGTGTATTGGAGGGGGGTAATATGTTTGTTCTCACTTTAAGCGTGCCATGATGGCAATCATCAACAACAAATGGCATCTATTGTTGGGACTAAATAAAATTTCATTTGGCCACTCACTTTCAGGTGAAATTGCGTTTTTCTTCTAAATAGCACATACTTTTAGCTAAACAGCTGAGTTTAAAATAAAGCAGTACCAGATCCATGTCATTAAGGACAGCGGATCAGCATTCATGCCCTTTGGTAGGTGCAGAGAACCACAATATAATAACATCCAGGCAGCTCGCTACCACAGCATGGGGTGCAGCACACAGAAAGCCAGCAGCCTACAGTGAAGAAGCATTCAGATCCCATGGGGAGAGCAGTCTAACAACCCAGTGCTACCACATACGGCAGTGGTAGGTGCAATTTAAGGGGTGAAATTATACAGAATATAGTGCAACGCAGCCCCTGAACAGAATAGACTATGTAAACCCTAGAAGACAACCAGAAAGCTATGATGAAAAAGCACAGGAGAACAAACTCCGTCTGCTGGGCTTCCATTTGCATGAGCAGGTAGATAAGTTTAACGAGCTGGTAGATTTATTTGTGAAATTAAAATACCAATTCCTTGCATTGGGAAGTAAGTATGGAAAAATATCTACAACCTACAATATCTTAAGCCATTAAGCCAATAGCTGGCTGGGTATTTTTAAAGTAAGCTTGATAGATGTTGCAAAAATGCACTGTTAAACAAGAAATCATGTCAGTATTTACTCAACTCCTCTTCTGCCCTCCCAAAAAGCTCTTCTCATAGAGTGCCCAAATCTCTCCTTTCTCTGTTTAATTTGAGAGTTGAAGATCCTCGGTTACACTCTGAGTGCTCCTAAGGAAGGCTCACCAAGGCAGACTATCCTTTTCGTTCTTTCCTTCAATAACACATTTGAATACGGCTCTTTTTCGGCAACATGGCCAGATCTCAATTGGAAGGTCCATTTTGTGGTGAAAGAACCACAGGGAACTCCCAAGCTGCATTCAACCAAATTTCCTGGTGCAACACACTGCATTTGAAAAAATCTAACAAATGTAACATGTGAGACCATGCCATGATTACCTCTCTTTTGACAACTCTTTTCAAGTTGCAGGGTTGGGAGACTGCTCCTCACTGCTTTAGGACAGTTGAGCATGAGTCAATCCCTGCTCTCCATTAGCTTTGTTAACTTGCCAGTCCTTGTAGTCCCTACTCTTTCCTTTAAGAACTCTACCTTATGAAGACACAGAGCAGGGCCAGATTACCAAAAATCAGAGACGATGTATAGATGCAAAGAGACAAGAAGATGAACAAATATAAAGCAGGTCTCAGGATCCCAAGACTTCTTTTCCAAGACAGAACAGTGAGACAATGAAAAAAACATTCCATCATTATACCCTCCAATTTTTGAGGATGGTATTCCCCAACAATTCACCTCCTAATGCTATCCATATTGAGTTACTTTGCTTATTGAGGTTTCTTGCATTTCCCCATGGCGATGTCACCAGCAGGTGTAAGGAAAGCATGAAACCTCAATCCACAAACTGGTAAGGAAGAGGTCAGGAAAGCATGAAACAGGAGAGGTTTGAAATACTGTGATGACATTAGTCTTCCAAAGGGTGGTTTACTTCAATTAAAATAAGTTTATAAAACTGTTTCAGACACAAACGTGTCAACAAGGTTCTGTTCTCAAAAATGACAAGTTGTTTTACCAGGTTGATTTTCAGCTTATTTCAGCTTGAAGTTATGCAATTAATTGTCCATTCATTAATCAGTTAGTCCACCAATCCAAATACTGACCATGAGGTATGCATAAAATTTAGTAAGTAACAACATGCCCTATTCAAAATACTGCACTTTTCTGGATCTCACATCCATGAAACAGGCTCTTTAGTATTTTTGACTTACAAAATATCTGCTCTAAGGCATTAAACCAGGTCCTATAAAATCACTCTCATCAGTTAAGCTCCATAATGGACTCACAGTAACAGGCAGTGAAAGGAGAAGACAAAATACAGGTGACAAAAGAAGGTCTGACTATGCTTGAGAATATTGGAAATGAGAATATCTAATAAGAGCTGAAAGGAGGAAAATAAATACAAGGCCATAGAAGAGAAGCCCACAGGAGGAGGAGGAGTGTGAAAGCCTAACAGAAGGACTGAATGGAGACTAAAAACAGCATCTGGCAATAGCTCAAATGAAACAAGGTAGCATATGCAAGAAGTACAGTACACTGAAAACTTCCTCCCTCTTGGGGATTAAATAACCTCAGAGTTACGGCAGACAGTCTACCCTCCCTCTCTGCTGGAATATCTTGCTCTAAACTCTGAAACAGAAAAAAAAAAACCTAGTTAAACTTCCCAATTTCAACTGTGAGCTCTTAATGGAACATTTCAAAGGCAAATCAGATATTGATTTTGATTCATTTTTCTAGTGGGAAACATGATGGTGGATATCTTCTCCCTGGCTCATTTAGGGCATTGAGAGGCCAAATTTTCAAAAGCCCCAATCCAGCCAGATAAGACTGTGGTTCTGTTGAAACAACTTTAATTGTTCTTCAAAAGATGGACCTAAGTTTCATTTTCAAAAACAGCTTAACATGCAGAATCCCTTTCACACTGAAAGACAGGGACACAATACTGCAGAGTTGCTTTTGAAACTGAGACTGACATGGTTTTCAAACTGCTGCCTACCATGTGCTTTTGCTTCCTTTAATTGCATGTCTGTGGATACAGCACACAAATGTGTCTATTGTCACTCACAATTAAGAAAACACAGCTGCAATTGTGAGAACATCAAACACTACATACAGGGCAGTGTAAGGACAGCCCATCATTCCAAACCTTGAACTGCAGTCGTGTTTATGGTATTTGCACCTGCACAAAAGCTGAGAAAGTCCCACATGGGGAAGTATTACAGTGCTGGCCAGAGCCTTATAGAACTTGACAGAATAGTTCTGTCAGCTCTCACAGGGTGGAACACGGCCTTACAGGTAGACCTGCCAAGCCAAGCAATGCCATTTCAGGGAATATCGCACCATGTCCCACTGGTTTTTTGTCATGGTGCACGTGCATAGGCTGCCACATCTAACTGCACAGCTCCATCTGACTGCAGAGCAGGAACAAACTACAACCACAGTTCTTCACCCCTATGACCATCTGGAACAGGGATGTACCTGAGTTTGCTATTGCCCTCCTCAAGTCCATATCCCTACATTTCCTTCACCAGAAACCAAGAAATAAAAAGACAAAGCTGATGCATTCCAGACCTCACTCTAACAAAGAGCATGGGATTAGATTTATCTTCTGTCACAGTCCCTATTCCTGAAGATCAAGCTTAAAAGGCAGGAGCTACACAGAGAAGGCAAGAGCAGAGCAAATTGTCCTCATATGAATGGTGAAAGGCAGGTCAACAGAAGAGTCCTGAATAATCCTTGAGGGAGAGTGGCAGCCCAGAAATACTATTTTGCTGCCCGTGTAGTAGCAGAGACACAGTAGAATGTGCTTTTACCTTGGACTTATGACCCCAATCTTCCTAGGGACTCACAGAAACTATAAAAAAATCAAACTCTGTGATCTACCTTTGAAATACAGCTGCCCACTTCTGCTAGGACTCCTGAATCGTATCTTATTAAGTATGCCCCAATGACATGATTGTTGATAAATCTTTAAACTTTTCCAGTAACATTCTTGTATTAAGGTTCAAAGACTGAAACCAAAACAAATAATTGGTGTGATCAAGTGAATATGAATGTGAGGCCAGACTCAGGTGCATTACACTTCGATTGGTTATTTTATCATTACAAGCACAGTACTGATTCATCAAGCAAACAATTTGGAAAAAAGCCCCAAATCATTCTGTCACTGCAACTCAAAATGCAGTGCTTATCTGGGAAAGAAAGAGGCAGAACATGAAGGAAAACAGATGTACATCCTTTTGGAGTACAAGGAAAGACTCACAGCTGCTGGAGAAGCAGCAGCACAGTGGTTAGAACAACTGTGCAGGGGAAACCCAAATCACAAGCTTGAGCTTTGCACCAAAACACTGTGGTAGATCAGCCTGTGTATATCTTTTACTTGGGCATTAGAAACTGCTGTCTCCACACCACAGCACACCATTAGAAACTGCTATCTCTAGAAACCTGCGTGCTCTAATCCAGTTGATGTGTCCTGCTAGGACTTTTGAAGTTCCAGGTAAATCTTTGTAGCAGTTTATAATTTGACAATGCATACTTCACCAATGCTAAGCTGCCAGCATTGACAGAGACCAGCTGGATTTGCTGTTTTCTAGTCACAGAGGCATGATGAATGGCAATCTCTCCATGGTGATCTAGAAAGGTACTTAGTGACACAGAAACCCAGGACATACCAGCAAATGGATTCTGTTGTCTTTTCATGCAGGATGCCTGAAAGGGGACCAAAAATTCCAACTTTCACTGGAACTTCAGTGGAAAGCAAATAATCAATTCTCTTAAATGCCTCATAAAATCCCAGTCTGAATAACAGAGTATTATCTTTACTATTCCACAATAAGATATCCTTGATATTGTGACTGCTATGCTGAACTAATGGAGCTGGTACAGGCGTAAACATACATCAGGGGACAGCATTAACAGGTTCAAGTCTTTAAATTACAAATGCATGTTTACTAAAGTTATACCTCCTACTTAATGTGAAGCAAGATGACCATTTTATGCAGCATCAATTCAAGTCATTTGCCACCTGTCCAGCTTGAGAAAGGATAAAGTACAAGAAGAATTAACCAAAAAAAACAAACAAACAAAAAAACCCACCAAAAAACTACCAAAGAAATTATCCAGCCCTTCATTAAGATGTGATAATACTGAAAGAAACTGTACTAAAACTGTAGTAAATCAATAAGGACCATAGAACTAAAAGTGGCACAGGATAATTAGCAAATAGATACTTGTCAAAAAGAATAGACTGATTCTTAATTGAACTCTTTTGAAATCAGGGCCCCTGTAAATGCACAGCTGTACACTGTAGTACAGTGTACCTTGGCACTGCAAACTGCTACGTCCTCTTCATCTCTCTGATTCTTAAATGCTATTAAGAGACAAACAGATTTCCACCAGTTTTATTTTCTGTAGTATTTTGTGTACACAGGGCAGAATAAACATGCTTTAATAAAGCTTGAACTGAAAGAATTTTGCTTCAAAATGCCAACCTGAGTGCACATTCCTTCAAAAATAGCACGTTAATTTTGTCATCCCCACAGACTCATGTGACCTCTTTTATCTCTATCCTGTTTTCCACCCACACAAGAGCAGCTCATTACTATGTTGTACAGCTACAGCAAAACTTTTCAATCCTCCAGGAACACCATCTAGTTTTAATTTCACTCTGCATACTTTTTGCTTCATACACTATGTTGGATGTGAACATGTAAACATGAGGCAGTTCTGTGAAGTAAATAGCCTTCCAGTTACTTAAAATGACTGTTTTCCAGTCTAGTAAATCATGGTGTGGTTTCACCATCCCTGCTGGTTGGCTGGTATAAACACATCTTAAGAGTTTTTCAAGGTTTCTTGCAGAATTTGAAGTTGCCCTCCAACCTACTCTAATCAAGCCATGCCTTAGAGGCTTCTCATTAGCTCCAATGCTCTGCCATGAAAACAACAATGTTTTCTTTGTATGAGTTTTATCAATTACTCAACTTAAGAATTACAAAAAAAAACTTTGGTCACATTCTATACAGCATTTTATACAATAGTGAAGTTTCTTAGTGTGTTTGTGACAGCTGAACGGAAAGATACCATTTTCTTAGTCAAATTTGAAACAAGGGGCAGTCTACAGTCCTACAACAATGCCTGGACAAAGACTTTTACTTCAAACATTTATTAGGGCATCTGCCATCAACTTTAAAGACATAGATTTGCATTTTCTACACCTGAGCATTCCATCAAATTAGTGTCAGTGATACTCTCTAAGCATCTTTGCCAAAACCAGCCTGTTCAGCCACCTCAGATAGAGGCCTTTACAGGGTGCATTTTCAGCAAGCACGCTTGCCAGGGGCAGCCTACACAAACAGCACTTTACCAATGATGCTTCCATGCTGGCGCTATCGTGTTAACAAGAAGGCAAGTGCATGACCTTCAGCTCACATTCAGGCTGGAAAGTTTTAACACAAGTCTTTTTGTTGGAACTATTTCCCTTCAATGTCACATGATAAATGATTGTCGATCTTTTCTTTCCACCCTCCCACGTGAGGGTTGTTCCAGGCTAAGCTATTCTGCAAGGCAGAACTACCCACGCCTTCTTCTGCAATAAAAACAAAACTGTTTGAAAAACTTCCCTTTGTATTGCCCACATAAAAAGAGTAAGCCAGTATCACTGCTGGATTAAAGATCCTTTCCATGAACAACCTGCAGGCTCTGTGCATGAACACATGGTTCATAGGAAGTGAAACATGAAAGATGAAAGACCTCTGAATATTCTCATTATCCATAAGGATCATATATTGAATTTATAGCACATGAATTACCTTTTCTTAACTATCCAGTTAAAAAACAGGACCTGTGTGTGGTTTCTATGTTAGTGGATGCAGCAAATCCACTCACGGTTTAACTACATGCTTTTAACTCCATTTTACTACAAATTTTAGTGCAGAGATAAATTTGACAAACTCTGTAAAGTGATTTCTGAATCAATTATTTTGTATAACCAGCAGAACTGTGTTTACATCTTGCTTTGAAATCAATATAGTCTATGACTACAAGGGTCAGGTAACATACAAAATCATGGTTTTACTTGTGTCAAACTATCAAGGATAAGTGCTGTGAGGGAAAAAGTTCATGTTTGTCATTTACTGTATATTTGTACATGTTCTACCACAATGAAGCTTCCAATTACACATCACCTCAAGAAAAACTTAAATAACACTGATGTTTTATGGTCTAGGCTTAACAGTGGCCTCAAGGCATCTGGACAAGGATGTAAAGAACACCAAATAGTGTAAAGCACTAACATGACTTTCTTAGCTTACAGAAAAGAAAGTACCTCCTTTCTGTCATCAAATGAAAGTTAAGCATTGACTGTTAGTTGGCCAAAGCTGACCACTTATATCTGATTCGTAAAAAGAATGTAAATTTCCAGGAGAAATATCTGTATGTTACCTGAAGCTTTTCAGGATTCTTATATAAATAATAAAAGATCACAGCTCATACAGGGTTTTTAAGAAGTAAAGCACACAGCATATGGAATGAACCCATTCACCTTACAGCTTATTTGCATACAGAACATATTTTGCCCTCCAGACACACCCTATTAAAGGTTTTCAGCATCCTCTTTTCATAAACTGGGTCTCCTTCAAAGTGTGGAGTTGATACCAAAGGCCCACTCACATCCAGCTGAAGAGGCAAGGTGGTATGAAAGGCTAGTCCAGGGTAGCATTATATGTAACCAGTAAATAAATCCAATAATCAATAAAAAGAAAAAAGGTTTATCTACACTGGATGCATGATTCAAAGTACAAAGCCCAGTTGCTTTAAGAGCCCTCACTGTGCAGAGATAGAATATGTTTAGGAAAAAGTCCAGAATGGGAAACAATCCCTTGCTTGATGATTAAACAAAACTAATTTACTTACTGCTTACCACAAATAAATTAATTTTAGGAAAGTGTTTGAGACAGCTCAGGACTGGATTTAAAAGGACTTTCTAAGGAGCTTTTAAGAGACAAAGGCTCAATCCTCTAGGCTTCCTTAGAAATCTGAGCTAGAAAGAATTTCCTAGACAACAAGTAGGCAAGAGAGGTAAAACGGACCCTTTGAATGACATGAGAATCACAGGTAGATTAAAATATATACTCTAGTGTGAAAAAATCTAGTAAAAATGACATTCCACGCTAACTGGGCATTGAAAAACATTTTAAACCTGCAATGAATTTTCTTTTCCTTTTTTTCCCCCCAAGAAAATTAGGACAAGTTATGAAAGAGTGTATGGGTGTATTTTTCATCTGTACTGAAGGTACAGTATGATATATCTCATATTTCTTGTCTTACTTACCATCTGACTTGCACCCAGTTCTTTCAGTCACATAGTAGCTTGGTTCCAGTGTCTGCTCCAGGACAGATGGTCCTCTGGGATTATCATTTACGTCCTTCATGCACTAGAATCCTGAAAAATAAGTGAAAAATTGAAGCTTTAACACTATCAGATGTCTAAGAACCATTCAGGGTTTTTACATACAATTTTTTATGTCAATAAATTCTAAAAGACCACAATGTGATGTTTACCCATAAAGAAAATGTCAAGCCACTGATGTGTGGGGTGAGGTTAAACGAGGAAAGGAGGTGAAATGTGTTCCTTTATTGTTACTGATGCCCTTGCTTTTGCTTATTCCCTGCACACAGGAACTGGAATGTGCCTGAAACCTTCCAGGTATCCAGTGGGTATGTGCCATAAAGTCTTTTAGTACTTAAGGAAAAGGAAGGGATCCGTAAGCTAAGTTCTCTTAGGAGCCACCTGCACCATATGGGAAAAGCCTTCACCTGAAATCATAATACCCCATTTCACTAAGGTCTCAGAGAGGGCTTAAAGGTCTGTGAGTACAAGAAAAAACCCTTACTACTTATTTGTGAAGGACTGCTGAATGTGTCATACCACACAGTGGGGCTAACCGAATACATCATTTGGAAACAGTCCATCACAGCCTCAGAGACTTTGTGTCCAATGTGCCACTCAAAGCATGGCAAAGACATGGGTAAAAAGGGTCATTCAGGAATGTAGAGACAAATTGACCTCTTGCAAACTGCAGGGACCTTTTGCTTCTTCACTCATTCAGCTAAGGGCCAGGAGGGGCCAAAGATGCATTTTTTTTTGTCCAGATTATGAAGTACTCTGCCTTCAAGTTCATTTGCAGTCTCATCTGAAGTCCACAGAGCTGACACAACTATTTCAAAAAAAATCACCTTGTCCTATATAGCCCATCTTAGCACTGAGCAATCCCCTGGCTCCCAGGATAAGGGATTGCTAAGTAAAAGGATGAAACTGGCTGTAAAGGCCTGAAAACAAGCTGTCTCTTTCACTTGTCATACAAACATGGTATGGAGGAACTATGTAGGTCCAAGAATAAGAATTAGTGTCTGTGTGCACAGTGTGTGTCAAAACATAATCCAAAAGTTATTCTTAAAACCAGAAAAAATAAGCATAACGTATACAGATGGTATTTATACTTTTATAGCCACTTAGAAACACCTCTCCCTCCCCCAGAGGAAAATATGACAACCAATTATTTTCGGCTAGATGTTTCTATTAAGTTTGCTTTCTGATGTGACTTCTTCAGTCAAAGCTCAAAACCAGAAAAGATGTCTTGCAAGAAAGTCCCAGAGGGAGTCAACCTTCTTTTACAGAACAGGTGCCATTCAAAACAACTAACAAGTACCATAAAAAGATGATGTGGATAGTTCTGAGTACCACCAGCTCCCCCACTGCTCCTCAAACTTCTTGATGACATAATCACCATTTCTGTGTAACAGCTCCTGAGAAACAGGTTTTGCGGTGCACTCATTTCACTCCAGCAAAAGTGCCATGAGGTGCAGAACCAAGAAGTATCTGGAGTTCATAAGGGACTGCCACTGGATAAAAGGAATTGGTGCCTCTTGGCTCACTACTGAAGGCCAAATTATATCCCCAAACTACATCAAGTGATCTAATAAAGGATGTTAATAAGGATACCTCCTTATACAGCTCTTCTTACCCTACCTTTTTTTTGACAAAAAGGGCTCTGGTATCTGAAGAGGTTGCCCCAGCATAAAAGGTTATTACTTCTGCTAAGTGGAAATGTAATTAACTCTGCATACTCTCAGTCCAATGTGAACAGAAGATAGTTAAAATTCAAGACAGAAGTGCTTTTCACAAAAGCACACAGGTTCTGTGGTTCAGCTAACATAAGGTAACTTGACCACACTCTCAGTTTTTAACATAAAGCTGTTTGCAATGACAGTAGCCCCAAATGCTGTTCTTTGACCTTCCTTAGTGCCTGTGGTTCACCACAATATTCAAATGCCGTTATAAAACTGTTTTCTTTAAACCCAGTGTGCAAAGAACTTGGTAACATGTCATTTCCAGAGGCCAAATGAATATGGACTACTGTGGAAGCTCTATGCTATTCTAGAGAGTTCTCTCTTCTTCAGCTATATGCTACTGTTGTTGTCTGCATACAGTACAGGTGCCTCGCTAGAGAAATTCCTTTCTCTACACTAACTCCAAACTCAAGCATTTCTCCACTGCTTCCTCTTTCCCCACCATCTAACTCAGGGACAAGTGTGGTTTTACACTGTTGAAGGAAATAAGCCCATCTATTGCCTCAATTTCTGTCTCTCCAACAACATGTGAACAACCAAAAGAAAATACCACTAAAGCAAGGACAGTTAGGAATAACTCCTGCCTCCAAAAATGCATAAAGGATTATTCTCAATTAACTTACACCTTGCAGTTATTATCAATGCAAAACTGATGTGAAAATAATATTCAGATTTGGCAGCATTTTACACTTACTTTACAGTGATGTCAAAGACGTACTTCCATCTGCCCATGACTACAAGGAAAACTGTGAAGGCCAAGTGGTTTTACTCACCTTAAACAGTAAAGGCAATACAACTGCACGACCTTCCGTTTAAAATCCCTGTGTGCCATTTGTTATTCTGACATGAGCAGCTAAAACTAGTTACAGGAGCACTTACTCATGTGCATAAGTGCCAGCAAAAATCAGGCTCCAAGTTAAGGGAAGATTTCAGCACCTAATTTTGTGCTGTCTGAAAACTGTAGAGGATGTACCACAAAGGATGGAAAAGCAATTGCAAAACTTCTAGTAGAAAGTATTCAGAAGCACATTCAGACTATTTCATGGAAGCAAGAGCAACTTTATCTTGTGCTTTGAATGAGGAAAATCCCATGTTTTTAAGCTACTGAGTTAATTTTTGCTGAAAACAATTACATGGTCTGCCCAAATTCAAGCAAAAAATTGTACATAATTATCTGATATATACCCTGGCACTGACAGAGTAGCATAGCAGGTTAATGTACAGGAGCATCACTACAGACAAGTAATGCAAATCCAGAGGGTGGAACACAAAGTCATAAAATAGTTTATTTCTACTGTTCACTTTTTCCTTGTTCTGGGAAGGACACAGAATCTATCCCAAATAACACATCATTCAGGCAATCTGTAGCGATGTCGTAAGATGTTCCTTCACTCCATCTACAACCCCCAGTCAGACAAGACTATCTGCCCAAAAAGAGACTACATGGAGCCACACACCCTCCTTTAGTCCTTATATTCCCTTTTCTCTCTCTTGAGAACAAGACAAACCGGAAGACTGGGCCAAGTCTCCTGGGGTAGAGGAGCAGAAATATGTTGTTAAACTAAAACGCGCACATTAGTGGTTTCTGTCTTGGGATCTGAAGACCAAGTTTAATTAACCACCTGAGTGAAAAGCACATTTTATATAATGCAGATTATCTGTGGACTGTACCCCAGTCATTCCATACAACCCCTTCTAACTGCTAATCCACAAAAAAGCAATTTTTACTGAAAAAAATAATGTAACTAGGATGAGGGATCTAGATGGCAACTTACAGGGAGGTCAAGGGAGAAGAAACAGGTGCTTAAAATAGAGTAAACAGAGACAAATCCACATTACACAGGGTACTAAATAGCTCTGTAATGGAAATACATCTTTGTTACTTCTTGAACTCATAAATACTAGCTTGTCAGACTTACTCAGTGCTAAATGAATAGTGACAGATTCTGCCCCTGTCAATCAGAGAGTGTCCTGGAAAACATCTGAGGACTTCAGTCTTCACCTGTATTCTGGGAGTCTGCTTTCTGCAATATTGGATGTTTGTGAGATGCCAGTGAAAAGCATGATAAACTTGGAGAATTTTTTAGTTCTGGGAACAACAGAGGTCTGTTCATTGAATACTTGATCATCTGGTTGTCAGGCCACAGAACTGTAATGCAGCAGTTTGAGAGTCTTTGGTTTCCTGCAGGTGCCTCGCTAGAGACTTCAAGAGATCTTCTTGATCTTAAGATCAAGAGATTGTCTACTGTTCTGCATCTATAGAGTTCTTAGCTCAGTGGGTCCTTAATATTTCTTGTGGAATTTAAGAGTCCACTGTCCAAACCACCAACACTTAAGTTTCGCTTCATATTGCATTTAAGATGATCTAACCTTACACTTCAGCAGAAAGAGAGGGGTTTGTTTCATCCTGTTCACTTTCCTCCATTGCATCATATCCCTCTGTCTTCCTTACTTATGCAGCAAAAAGGCTGCTGCTTCAGCTTAAGAACTGACAGAAACTAATTAATTTTGGAGGCGGATTAGACATCATTGGAGGAATGAAAAGGGGATCCTCTTCAGTGGAAGCTCACTTCTAGATTAAATGCTAAGGTGAACTGCACTCTGCTTATGGGGATTTACAGGACATCCCCGGGTGTTCAGCTCAATAGTATCTACATGTACATTTTAAAACCACAGCTAAGCAAGTATCAAATGAAATTCAACTCATTTGTTACAGCGTACTAATTTTTGTGAATACCTCACACCAATTTTATCAAAGAAAGTGAGATCAAATCTCAACCAGGGCAGTTAAATACAAAATTTTCCAACAGCATTTCCACCAGAAAAAAATTCTCGCTTTCCTAAAAAAAGTGTTTTCCAGCCATTAAAAAAAGGTAAACTTAGATAATTATACATAATATGCACAGCTATCCTAGTGAACATTTATAGCAATTACTTGAAATTCTGATGTCACTCACAATAGATATATCAGTTGGTAGTTTTAAAAACTTGATCGTATATTAAAAACTATGACCAATACTGTTTTCTCTGCATGGAGATAAACATCCTGCTCAAAGATCTGAACTCCTATTTAAAAACAAAACCAAACATTAAGAATAAAAAGCACTCAGTATGGTTCTGAGACACATATGTGGCTGCATTGCATATTCCCTGCCTACACTGACAGTGTGGGAGCTGTTAGTCATCTAATGCGCATATTTGCTTGGCACGATGCCTTTACTTTCATATGCAGGCAAGGAAGATGATCACCAGTTTATTGTATCCTTACATTTTCACTGCGTCTCATCAGTCAACACGACCAGGCCCTCCCAACACAAACTATAGGTTGTTAGGAGCCAGAACAGCTTAAAGTGAAGCCCAAGTCCGGGAAGGCTGTTGAACACATCTGTTCTTGCACCAACTCCATTCACACTCTTTTTCAGCATGGTGCTCCAAAGGGCCACCGCAGATCTTGATGAAGAAAACGGCATCTACATCCGATATTGTACCGACGGAAGCCTGTTCAACCTGAGGTGACTGAAGGCCCATACTTAGACTTTAAATCAAGGGTGACATTTATATTCATGCTGTTTGGACATATTTTCTGGTGGGACCTCACAACATGTTTGTTTAAGAATAAGGACCTTTTATTGAATAGAGGTCAAATTTAGTTTTGCTTTCAACACTAGTACAGATTCTTTTACTGTTTTCAAGCGCATTAGAGATTCTCAAGTTGACTTGCTTTAACTGTTCCTCTCTGCTTCTGTTCTGGAAGGACCTGGAGAAGAACCTGGATTTACTTTTCAAGTAAGGCTGTCATAAAACCTCCTTGCCCCAACTACAGTAGGGTCAGATACACCCCATCATTCTGACATCCCAATTTTATTTAAATCGTACAAAACACATACATGAAAGGTGTGCCTTGTTAGTGCAATGTTGATGGTGAAGTTTGAACAGGAAAGGAAGCAGAATTTTCAGGTGCCTCAATATCAGACTTGGAAGGAATGACTCTGGGCATTTCCCCTCCCAATGGCCTTGGATACTGCAAATTAGTATTTTCCCACGAGATATTTCATGGTGCAACCTGTTCTGTATAGAATTAAAGCACCGAAGCAACTGGCACACAAGGGAAGGAGTGTTTTGAGTAGCTCATGCTGTTTCTTGGATAACTCAGTGGTGAAACCACTTCAAGCTGACTGCTGTACTTATGTCAAGGAGAAGTCTCATACTGCCCTCTCCACTGTAGAAACTGGTAAGGCCAGACTTCAGGGGCAATCTGGGACTACCTTGCAGGACCTCTTTAAACCCCTTCCTTATTTTAAGTGCCTTGACCAGTATGGGCTGCTGTGTCTCTGCTGGTTTGACCCAAATGTGTACAAGGTTAGATTTCTGAGGACTGCGGCGCTTTCATGTAATGTCTGCTGACTGCACTCAGCGTGTTCATATCTAAGTAAAGAAAACAGTCTTTGACAAGCAGGAATTCAGAATAGGTAAGATCTGGTCTGATCTAGTGGAGCTCTGTCTTTAAATTCTGTGATGGTAAGGCAGAAGAAATATGTGGGAAGCCTGAACAATAATCAACCATCTCAAGTTAATTAGCAATTAATTTGTGAGTTACTAAAGTCTAGCAAAGATGAATCCTGAGAGATTCTGGTCACAGTTATCCTGATGTAAATCTATATTAACTGCTAGAGAGAACATCAATCTCCATGACAGTTACTTCAGATTTACATCCAGCTATTCTGAATTTGTGCACTTGTTTTCACAGCCGTGTGGGAGATCTGTCTCAACACAAATCAGCTCTGCTCTCCTGCAGATTCTGCAAGGTACACAGAGTTACATTTCTGTAAAAATCCAACCTCAGTGAAATGGGGAAATTAAATTCTCCACTCTGATGAGACCTAAGCCTCCCACATAACAGACAAAAACTCTGCTTCAGAGCCTGCCACTACAAGTGGCCACAGTATCCCCCTTAGTTCTCAACCTTCATACAGTAAGGATAATTCCCTCTCACTGGATTTCACAAAGCACAACAACAACAAGCGTTGAAATTACTACAATCTTTTGCCTAGGACTCTTAAGAGTATTAAGAATACCAGATCCACAGAGTGCACAGTTTTGAGTCCAGACTTACAACCCTAGCAAAATCCACATAATCTTTCAAGGTCATCTTTCTAAGAGCTAAAGAGGGGTAGACACCTTCTGGCCATTAGCACTGACACATGTGATGTACACTGCAGCTGCATCAAAGAAATTTGATATGAAAAAAGGAGTTCTTGTTCTGCTACAAGGCCCTTCACCCTTTTACCAATTTTACTCAGCTCTGCATCCACCTCTCTGCACAGCCATCAATTTCCCCTTTCTTTTTCTCTAAACTAACCACTGGATAAAATGATGTAATACCCATTCCCACCCACATGAATTTCAGTACAAGTGGTACAGCCCTGGTCATGGAGTTCTAAGCTGATCAGATAAGATGCATGTTTGTCTGCATGGTTCTGGGTGAGCCAGAGTGCAGGTCATAAGTAACAAAGAGCAAAAACACATCGCGGGCAACATACAAATGCAAGCACTTAATTTTGAATGGCACATATGTCCAAAGAGTTTGTGAAATGGTTTGTGGAAACATGAACAGGTACTTAGAGTCACTTCTGCCAGACGGTTTAAGATTGCATTAAGAACTTGCATCAAACTCAGTCACGTGAGGATTTTATTAAGCAAACAAAAATTTCTCTATACCAGCCTTACTTTGAAAGAACTGGACACATTCCTACCCCTGTGCCACTGACAACTATGTTTGCACTGCAGATCCTGACTGCCTCACCTATTTTTATCCTTTGCAGGAACTGAGTAAAGTTAGCCAAAACTGTCACAGTTCCCAGCATTCATTCAGTTCAAATGGTGTAAGTCAAGTACAGCCACAAGGCAGTCAAACCACAGCAGAACACACAGAAGAAAAATGTCATAACTAAATAAGCTTTGGTTTTCAGTAGTAATCTACAATTAAAAAAAAAAAAACTATTTTTGAGGCTAATGTTAAATTGGAGGGGGGAAGGGCAGCATATTTTCAAGCTATAAAATTGCTTGAAAAGGGATAGTTGTTTTTAGACTGAAGAATTTTAAATGACCCACTAACTCATTTGCTCTCTCTTAGGAAAAAAAAAAAAGGGAAAAAAAGAGATAGATTTTTATAAGAAATATTTCTTCTCACTTAAGCATTTAAATTAAGTGGCTGGAAAGTATTTGGCAAGCAACAAATTTAGGGTGGTTGATCTTAGATGATATTTTATCTACAAAGGCCAGGGTTTTGCAGATAGAGCTCCACAGAACTATTTACCATTTCTGAATTTGTCTACAGATACAAATTATCTCACGGTATAGAAAGATGAGTATTTTAAGAATAACTATTCCAGAATGACTATGTCAGTACATGAAGTTATTTAAAAGTTATTGCACAATGATGCTGTATGGATAACATGTAAATAGTGCAGAATATTGTATCATATCACAATAAAAACAATTCACCACTTTTCTGTGATGAAACAAAAATAATCTAGTCTCCAGATCAACCAAGAACTGAGTAAATCCCACAGCACCCTTTAATGCTTATCTCAACCTCCATGAAGTTACTGAAGAGAAATAAAGCTAGAATTACACACAAGTCTCAGATGCCTTTTCTGAACTTAACTGAGCTTTACCAACTGGTGAGACAGGAATTCAACTGGCTACTGACACCTGGGTACGGATATCCTGCTTAATTTCTAGAAGAGTAAGTGGACACAAGGCAATCTTTCTTTATGCTGTTTCTCCAAGACCTCATCAGCTGACTCATCCTCCTTCCTAAAGTACAGCATGAAAGCAAAGTGAAACAGAATCTCTCACATTGTCAGAAGAAATTTTTTTTTCTATAGTAGCGAGAGATAGACTAAAACCAAAATTTGATGCCAATTTGCAAACTGCCATTAAATTTCCAGCAACCCAGTCCACCAAGGAGCATATGCACCCTAGAGAGTCCTTAATGAATTGTGTCACATTTGCAACAGGCTAGTTAAGGTTGTGTCAGTATTTAGGTTATAAATACCTCATTATACGTTAGCAAAACATTCCTGAAGCTTACTGAAACATGATATACAGGATTCCAGCCTGGAAGGGAGGTAGGGAGGAAATGTTACTACCACAGCAGATTGGATTTCATGTTTTAATTTAAAAATAAAATAAAAAAATTAAAAAAAAAAAGAAGCTCTGAACCATTTCAAGTTCCAAAGGCAGAGAACATTTTGGCAGGCATTTAAGGCTGAATCCTGGAGGTAGTAAGTGCCCTTGAATCTAATCTTGGTGGGACATATGCATTGCCAGCACCCCCCCAAAGAATGGGGGATCACCACTGCCTGAGGACGTATTTGTACCAATGGGAATTACCTCTCATAGCTATTTCTCTGGTCTGGATCACAGTCCATCTATACTTTCTGTTATTCTGTGTTTAGAGAGCTTAATCCTTCTTTCATCACAAGGCTGAAGATATCTACATTCCAGGGTCTGGAAGATAAGCACTATAAACTTGCAGACATGATGAAATATACAGTACATATAAGAGCTTTATGAACAGAATATACTTTGCATTAGATGGACCATTACTTTCCCCTGGATGTTTGTATGTGGTGTGTTTCACAGTATCAGCATTGTTTTTATAACTACAAAACATACAGCATCCAGTTTGGAACTCCTACCGTTTCCAATCCCACCAGCCGGGGCAGAGTGTATGTTTCTGAGTTCTAGTTCTTGGAAATGGATTGCACTAGTGGGGAGAGAGAGCAGCATTAGACATCATTAAGAAAATGGGCAGAGCAGTCAGAGGCACTTCTTGCCCATCCAAGTCTGCATTAAATGGTCTCAGAACTCAAGTAAGGCCAGTAAGGTTAAAAATAAAGATGGTAAGCTCATGGTAAAGTCAGTAGGTGCTTTCAGTACCAAATGGAGGCACATTAGTTGACTGTTTCCATCCTCTGCTGTCCTGAGTGCCTCTAAATGTCCTGTGATACACCACTTTGTATCCTTCAACACTCCTGTTACCTTCACAAGGGTGCATATATGCCCAAGAACCACGTTCAGTGCCTCAGGCCTTGGCTGCAGCCAGGTCTGTCCCACCTGTGGACCCCAGCCAGCTCACAGTGGGGCATGCAAGGATCCCCCTTAGTCCTGCCTCCTGCCTTGTGGCTGCGTGATGGGTGACAGCACAGTGGTACCAGGGCTCCAGGGCCACACCACAGACTCCCCTGCTTGTTTTTCAGGTTTGGGTTTTTTTTTTTGACTTGCAGCATTGACTACTACCCCTACAAAGCACCTACCCCTGGAAAAAAAAAAGCAGTATGGCTCTTATAGAGTCCAGGCTGTAGCTCAGGAGGCAGTGGCAACCTCCTACGACTTTTCTTGGAGAGGAAGTTAGATATAACAACTCAGGTTCTAGGTCAGGACTCAGTAGTTCCCCTCCCTGTCTGATGTAAGACTTCCCACATTAGGAGAGTATTGTCTTAATTTTACTAAATTGTAAAAGTATACTACAAGCTACCAAAGGGTCACATATCCATGCACTTGAAACATGACCACTTTTGAAAAGCTTATCCATTCACAACATACTAACATTAAGACCCTGTAAGTCAACAATTGACACTTATCCTGATTAGCAATTACTGATGAGAAATCATAGTGTAACTCAGAACCTATGTGTTTCACACACCATTGTCTCACCAGCATAAACCACCGTGAGCCTGACCTTCGTGCATAATTCCCCTCTTTCTACAAACAGGCTGAGTTTACTGGCATGGTGAATGAATCTCATGGATGATTCAGTCAGAAGGCAGACAATGCTCCAGAAAAAACAGGTTTTTTGTTTCTGAATGATATCTTCCTGTTTGCTAAACAGACGCCTTCTCAGGTTGAACTGACCTGCTGATCTTGGGGTGTCACACATATCTGAAGGGTGCAGAATGGTTATCCCAAAAGGATGAATGCACCATCTCAAACCATCAGTGTATCACTACTGTATCCATTTAACCTATTGCTGCCACAGCCTTAAAAATTAATGAGTTCTCCAGGGAATATACAGACATAATGCTCAAAGCAAAAGAAGTTGCTGCCAATACTGTTTTCCTCTTCCCTGGACACAGCTTCAAATCAAAACAGAAGAGCAGATTTTTCCTCCTAGCTGAGTATCGGGATCCTTTCAGACAGAAAAAAATACCTATGGCCTTGAAATTTCCCAACTTGTGAGCCAATACCACCTAGTCTGACCTTGTTCCCTCTGCTACCTGGGGGACTTCTGCTGTCAAAGTTCATCATGAAGAGAAACTAAGCTTGATTTTGGGGTAAATTCTGAAGTTATCTTAGTCCAAGTTTTATGAAGACGCTAAACTTTGCTTAGAAATTATGACCTGCATACAACTAACAGGGGTGCTTACTTTCTTCATCTCTAGCACTGACTTGATTTCTCACTTTTCCTTTTCTGTGTAGTATTTAACAACACATCCGCAGATATCATATGGCATATACACAGAAACACAGGTCAGCGAAGCCGCTTATGTAAGACCCCTTCTTTAAGGAAACATCTCACATAAAAGGGAACAATCAGCAGATGGGGCCCTGCTCCTGCATCATACTCTTCAAGTGCAAAAGCCGGGCAGATGCAGAGGGGATAGGAACAAACACTCTCTCACACTTTCCAACTCTTGCTTTTCATGGCACCAGTGCACACAAAAGACACAAAGGAGAAACAGCTTCTTTTGCCTTCCAATCCCTTTGCTTCCCCAAAACCACTCCACACATTAACCAGTATCACTGAGAAATAGTCTGCCAGAAAAACGTTTAGAAATCCTCAAACAAAATGCATTAAGCATTCAGAATTATCATCAATTAACAGCTCCAGAACAACACATGAGGGATTAGTGCAGCAGAGGAGCTTTGAAATTTACACAGATCTAAAGTCTGAGACCAATTCTTGAACAACGGGAAAAAAATATACTTCTCTAGGACAAAGGACCAATACCATGCAAATCACTGTGACTAGCAAACAAGACTTTATCTAGCCTGACAGGATCTCAGATTTCTGCTCTTCTCTACCTCTGGTAACTTATGAAAAATCAGCTCCTAAAATCATGCAGCAACCAAAACAGAAAACTGGAAATCACAACCAGGTAAATGCAATTCTTAAGTTCAATATTCCAGGAAATTGGCCTAAAAATGGCTGGCTGGATTAATGTGGCATTTTCCAGGACCAGTACATCAAGATGATATTTCCAAACACCTGCTGTGTTCTCAGAATCAAAATGATGTCCACAGCAATCAGTTGTAAAAGAGTAAAAAACCAGAAGCAAATTACTTTCATGCATCCTGTAGCAGTGGCCATCAGCTCATTTCAGCCCATGATAAAGTCCCTCGCAAACAAGGGATTCTACAGCTGCTTGGGAAAAGCTGCTTCTTTCATACTTGGACAATACCAATATACATCAGAAGCTGCTAATCTGACGGGATGAAGTGGAGAGGGCAGTTTCTACTTCCCTGGTTTGAAGCCTTTGTGGCAGAGGGTTATTCAGCTCTTGCTGAGAGGAAGGGAAACACACAGCTAGAGAAGCTGACACTTGGCCTGGAGAGCTGATGGACACACATGGACAGAGGGAAAGCGATGTAGAGAGCAGCAAAGATTGGTATCAGATGGAAAAAAATATAAGGAAGAAAAGCTTGTAGACACAGATAGGAAACTCTATATTCCAAACTGGAATAAACATCCAGTTTCAAGGACAGCCAGTAAATTAGCTCTACTCTCCATTTTTACTTCTGTTCAGCATCAACAACCAAGGGAGTAAGCTGGATGCCTTAAAAAAGCAAATTCTCAAATGACAGCAGACACTATTCCAGCTAGCTTTGGACTACCTTCTCTTCCCAGCATAATCAGCAATCCCACAGCACAGCTTCACAAATCCCAGGCCACCAGACAAACATCAATAGGCTGTGACAGAACACAGTGAGGACAGAGTTAGTGTGAACAGAACTTTTAAGCAAGCTTGCCAAGCAGAATAGAATCTTTTTCTAAATCTTGAATGCACAGACAGTGGGCTTTTCTGTCTGAACGCTGGAACCAGCATCATGACTGAATCAGTATCTTACAACTCACACAACTTTTTGTATTAGAAAACCCCTTTAATAAAGTTAGTAAGTGTAAATTTAAAGTCATACATACAAAACAACAGTTCTCAATTTAAACTAAAGCAAACTAATGTAATGTAATCCACTCAAGGATAACAGACTGAAAATTTATGTTCACAGCTGCACAGACTACATTGCAAATAAAACACTGTTGCTTTAATTGCTGGTTCTCTCATCACTACATAACTTTAGAGCACTGAATCTCCATTTGTGATGTGCTGCCCACTGGCAGCACAGAGAACTGTGGCAAGTGCTTAAAACTACATCCAAGATCTACAGTGTATCCAGTCAGGAGTCTGAGGGGTTAGGGTGCCAGAGAGCACATACAAAATTCAAAGGGATGATGTTTTTTTCCTAAAGAATTCAGGACATACATTGTTGTACATGATGCATAAAGCTCAAAAGAGTTAAAAGAGCAAATGGTAGTGCCTGTTTCAGGGACAAAATACATAACTGAGAAATTTGGGACGTTAGAACATGTAGAACATTACGCATGCTTGCAGTAAGAGTAGCATCTGAAAACATGGTTTAAGACAATAAGTAACAGGCTAAAATACAGACAGTATTTGAGCACTCAGCTCCTTGTGTATGTCAGGGCAAGTCAGGCATCATGTAAATATAAGAGAAGTCCTCCTCTAATTTAAAAGAAAATATTAACTTTTTTAATTATGTATCCATTCTAAACAGGTTCTAAAGATGCAAAAGCAAACACCAGCATAATAAAATGGCCATTACATGCTTTTTAGTCACAGGATTTGTTACAATAATTCTCGAAGCTCCCAGCAGTTTCATAACAAAGTAATCACATCTGCAGTTTCACAGAAATTATCGTGTCTGTGCCAACATTTCATCGCACAAATGTTTGCAGGCTCCAATTTCCATGTTTGGAAGAGGACTGAAACAAGTCAACTACTTAAATTATTCCACCTCCCTGGCTTGCTATTCTCAGACTTAAGGAGCAAAGGCTTTGGTCAGTGTAATGGAATGGTGGCAGTGATCTCCACTGGCAAGGGAAGCTCTGCTCCTAAAGGAGACAGCTACAGCCAAGCCCCAGGCTGCTAATATACACTGCAACTGATACTGAAAATGAGGGAACAGATGCTGTTGGAATACCAAATGGAAGACATTCTGGGAAAGAAATAAACCAAATCTAGCCATACTCAACCAGTCAAAGTACAGGAAGGACTAGCAGAAAGTCTCTGTTTCCAGAAGTAAAAAGGACTATGCAGAACTATCAGAAAAAAAATGTACTGCCTAATGAATAAAATGGATTCCCACTCCCAGAATCTCTGGATGATGCTAGGAAAAAAAACATACTAAGCATAATTTTGACAAACAAACAAACCCTGAGAAAACAAACAGCAAGTGTAATTCAGTAAGTTCAAAATTGTTATCAAATATCCAAGGGAATGCTTCAAATAATACCTCTGGTAAAACAAGTACTCTCTTAGGGAGGCTGAATCAAGATGCCCAGCTTGCTTCTAAGTGTCCTGACCTAAACATTATGATCTAAGTCTTGCAAGAGCAGAGAAAAATGAAACCTCAAGACCATATGCACTCTCACTGTCATTAGAAATCCTGCAATGGTTTGCCTTCTGTACTATTTTATGGGAGGATATGCCTATATTTTAAATAGCCCAAACTTTGTTCAAGACCGAGACACCCATATGAGCTGCAAAATTTTATTACTGATTGAGAAACATGGCATGCATCCAGGGAGATCTAGTGACCTGCCTTTTGAATAGGCAGCTACTCAACAGAGAATTGTAAGAACAGGTCTCCAGGGTGACCGTGTGGAAAATCTTCTGCTGTTTGTGTTGTCACCACAGCTGCATGGGACAACTGTCAACCTCCAACCCACGGACTGCTTGTCACAACCCAATATTCAGAAACCAACCAGGATCAGGTTCAACAGACTGTTCTCATCCCTTGTACTTCTCTCAACATAAGAAGAAACTTCTCAAGTCCTCTTCTCACTATCCCCTTAATGTTCATTTAACAACTGTCATTCCACACAAGTGAAGTAAAGCTGTGGCCCTGGCGAGCTGATGGGTGGCATGAATGGGGCTACAAAAAGCATGGTAACTGTTTGTTTAGCTTTTTTAACCCTGCCTTCCAAAAAGACACAAAGCTTGTTATACCAGCAGAACCTTCCCCTTAACTCACAGTCACCTCCACCTAAAAAAGGCTGCAACGTTGTTTGCTGCTAAAAATCTGCTGCCATTGAAACAGCAGGAAGAGAAAGAAGGTAGTAATAGGAATGACCTGCTTTTACAGCCTGCAAGTCATCTATTATGAAAATGGTTATTATTTATAGCAACTGGGAGATACAATTCAGAACAAATACACTCACTGTGCAAAATTCTGAGCTTTTTTTCCTCCAGAAGTTTTGGTTATTCAATGATATCTGAAAATGTTCTCTGTGTCTTTACAAAATGGCAGCATCTGTTTTTTCTAACAAACTCTACGATACTGTTAGAGGATTATATCTCTGGTATTACGAACAGACTGTGGTCTCCCACTGAAGGGGAGTAGCAACTATCTACATAGGAAAAGGAAATGTTTCTCTCAGAGTATCATACAGAAGGACCATTATTTTCTGGAGTGTGGAATTAAGGAAAAAAAGAGATACAACCTTATTTTGAAAGTGAGGTATACATTGGTCCAAATGAGTTGGTACAAACTTAATATTAGTAAATATAAATGGTCCTGCTCAGTTTTCAAGGATGTGAAAGTTTCGAGTTTCTGCTTCTAAGAATGTCAGAAATAACAGAGGTAGGGTATTAAAAACCAAATAACTGAAGGTGACCAAAATATCACTAATTATATCTCCTCAATAAAAACATTCTTTTAGGAAATATTTTCTATTTAGATTTAGGTTCAATCAAAATTTTAGAATATATTTTATCTCACCAGCACTGAATTTACTATAATATGTCTTTCGACCCTCCTTTGCAATGACTTCATCGGCTGATGTGGTCCCAGAGTGCAAATAACTGTCAATTGCTTCAGAGCTTGACATGAAAAACATAACTTATACCTTGTGTACTACAAAGTAAATCTAAACTGCTTACTGATTTTTAGCAAAGTTTCTGCAATTCTGAAAGGATTATTTCCTTCAAGCATCTTGTTTGTTGCTTTGCATCAATAGTCCTCCCTGTTCCACATCTGCTCCTCCTCTGCCATTTATTTAAAACTATTTTATACTTTACTCACTTAAGTTTACAGACTAGTGCTAATCTTACACCAAGTTTCAACATCTAATTCTTAATAGAACATAATGATAGTTATCTTTACCTGTATCTCTTGCATTTGAGTAAAGGTATATACATCTCCAGACACACAGAACTCCTGGATCTAGGGACATGGTGACTTCTGGGTATAATTCTGATTTCAGTAAACATGCATTTCAAGAAGTAACAAATGCCTGTCATTTTCTGCTGCAGTAGTAACAGATGATACATCATACCTAAAGAAACAGCTGTAAATACAAAATATTCACAGAATATCCTGAGTTTGAAGGTACCCACAAGGATCATAGAGTCCAACACACCTGGCCTGACATAGAACCATCCCCAAGAGTCACACTATGTGTCCGAGATTATCATCCAAACACTTCTTGAACTCTGTCAGGTTTGGTGCTGTGACCACTTTCCTGGGGAGCCTGTTCCAGTGCCCAACCACCTTCTGGATGAGGAACCTTTTCCTAATATCCAATCTAAACCTCCCCTGACACAACTTCAGGTCATTGCCTTGGGTCCGGTCACTGGTCACCACAGAGAACAGATCAGTGTCTATTCTTCTAAATAGAAAGTATTCTGTTCACTATGCATACACTGAATAAAAAAAAGGAGTGCATATGTAAGAGAATATTTAACCTTCAATTCTTATATTGGGTTCACAGATGAAAATGCATATCTTTGCCAAAGCACATTTACTTTGAAGNACTTCAGGCCATTTGCTTGGGTCCGGTCACTGGTCTTGAATATCTTTGGGCTCTTGTTACACCTCTACTTGCATTGTTATTGGGCTTCTTTAGTTGTTTGATTCTCCTTTAAGTTTAGATTTGATTTTGCCAACCCCTGGAATAGTAATTTTAATCTGAGGATCTGTCTACAGAGGACTACCTACCAGAACAGCCACTCTGGTAGGTATATATCCTGCCAGTTCACAGCCTGTTTCAGTGAGAGGCATGCATGTACAGGAAATAAGCTTAGTACACTAATATTAGCAAGTTTCCATATGTAAATTAGCCCTCCATCTCTCAATGACGTACATCCATCTCCTTCATCTCTCACGGTACCATAGGAATGCAAGCCAGCATTTGATAACAGCCTACTTACAAATAGAAACACACTTTGCAAGACTCTTTCTGCATTTATTGTTTCTTACAAGAACTGTGTAATGAAGATGAAAGGAAATGGAAGACAGAGATAAGGTTCTTCTACTTTTTGAAAGGGAAGAAGTCCACTGGACGTGCCCACTGGGGTTTTTTTTCACCCCAGAGGGAGTGATCAATCACTTATCTGCCAAAGATGGTGACATTTTTTGCATTTAATATTGGGGTTACAATTGTGCAATGTATTTCAAGGCATCATACACACTAACTTTTAACCTCTTTGCTACTGACAGGACCCTTTGCTGCAGAAGGCCTCAGTGATAAAAACAGATTTTGCAAGGGTGTGGAAATCATTCATATGATACATTTTACATATTTTGTTACATCAAGCACTTAATGACTTTTGTCAACTGCAGGTTTCAAACAGCCTTCTGAAAATGAACTAACATCTTCAAAACACACAGCTTTGAAACAGACTCCTTTGGCAGCAGCAGTTTTGGTTATGCTGTAAAGCTTATACCATCCATTTCCTCAATTTACTAGCAGCTCTAGAAACAGAGTCATTCAGAACTGACAGGTGCAGATCTCAGGTTCACCAGGATAAATAAAAATTACTTCTTCTGATGTGGAAGGATTCAATTCACATTCACTTGTAGAGAAAATCTAGGTGCCCCATGGTCATATTAGTGTAACTGAATGGAAACAAACTTGTCTACACAGGTCCTGCAAGCAGTCTCTAGCCCACTATTAATTTACTTCAGTGAAATAACTCCTTGTAAAGTCAAGGACATCTAGTCCTCCTCAAAACTTACAATTTCAGACTAGACTATGGTGCCATCTTACACTGTCAGTGTCTGCCAAGAACTCTGAAGCTATATCCTCCTTCAGCTTTTTTAAGGAACATTCTTATCTTGCACAAAACTGCTGTCCTGAAAGTCCTGAGTGCTCATCAGGACTTTTAATGAAACATGAGCTGTGGACAGTTGAGTGGTAGAGCAATTCTAGAGATATAAAAATTACATTTGAATGATTTTTTAAAAGCAGTGTAATTAAGACCAGCTGTGTCATAGCTTATGCAGGTTGATGAAGCAGTGTATGCACACAGACATCAGTTTGGATAGCGACGTGTTAGTTGTGGGTGTGACAGTGGGCAAGGAGCAGGCTCTGCACACTGCAGGGATTAGTACCTTCTCATTGAAGCTTCCAAAACCTGTCTGAAACTATGGCCCATCCAGAAGTACCGAGTTTCTGGATTTCAGGATTCTGAAGACAGTTTTCATGCTAAACACATGCATGCACATAAAAGGTATTACATGCAGTTTTCACTCATTCTAGTACTCACTGCTATTTGAGCTCAGCCTCAGATGTTCTTTTCTAAAAGATGGCCTAAATGGCTTTATTATACCGTCAAGTGATTGTCAAGGCTAGTCTGAAGGTGTTTATCTGATGATAGATAAGGGAGGTCACAGTCTTCCTGTAACTTAATCAAGTTGCTTATACCTAAAAGGTGAGTTTGTGTCAAACACAAGGGTTCCCATTAGCACATGCAGTTGTGTCCACAGGTCAGAATTGCTATAAAAATACAGAAGGTTGCACTATCTGGGTCTTATGCCTGCAAACACTGTATGAAACACAGCATGAAGCAATTTATGATACTGAATCACAAAGAAAATGAGAACATTTTTTTATGCTAGAGGTCCAACTCTTAAAAATACATGGGCAGCTACCCACGACCTTGGACCAGGGTCAGACTTAACTTTCTATTACACACATCTCTTAGAGCTGCAAACAGGGATTTGAGCCCAGCTGAAACAAGTTAGGAAAGGCTTCTCCTGCTCCAAATAGGTTAGGAGTCAGGTTACATGTAGCAGGTCACTAAACAAGGAAGGGCAAAAAGGAAAAAAGACACAAACCAAAAACATACCACTATCATTCTAAATAGCCACAAAACAGGACTCTTACTACACAGGAGCTCGAATCTGATTTCTAACATGCAGATTATTGCTATACTAGCTCTTTAAAATGTTGCTCAAAATCACAGGACAAGTTGGTTCCATAGGATTAAGGGCAGAATCAGAAAAGAGCATGAGCTCCACTGTGAGATAAAAAAATCTTGTCACCTTCCAGAGGTATTCAAAACCATTGTCTTTCTTGAATATCAGGGTTCACTTGCTATGTGGTAGCACACATACATATAGCACACACATACCCTGCCATCTCTTCTGGCCTTATTCTGCTAAAGATGCTTTAGTACAAATCAACCCTTCAGTTCTTAAATTTCACTTGAATGTTGTGTTTGCAGGAAGTCTCAAATATTTTCTAAAGTAGAAACACTGTTCTGAAAACTAAAGATAATCTCTTTAAGCATCAGTTAAAACCAAGAATCCATTCCCTATCGTAGGTTGAATCTCAGGTCACATCATTCACATTTTGCTGTGGCCCACACAGGAGAAGAAGCAAACTGAAAAAGAACTGTGAAACCGTGAGAGCAAAATTCTCAGTCATTTTAGTGAATCTGGGATTCTGTTATGCACCTTTTAAAAAACTACAAGTCAGAAAGGCTATTCTACAAAACCCTCCAGGGCTCTAGCCTCTGCTGCCTCTTGTGCCTTTTGACTCAACATCCCACAGGACAGAGTGACTTGGTCAGCCAACTAACAAGAAATCAAACCTAGCAAAGCTTTCTGACCTTTGGCAAGGATTGGTTTATGGACAACTGCAGGGTAAACCCAAGCAAATGGAATTCTTCAATGCAATTTGTTAGGCAAATTTACTCATTTTATTCTTGAAACAGAAATTTCCTAATTGTACATTAGGTTCACTCCTTCATTGAACAAACTTAATTTCCCTACTCATCTCATCTGTTGACAAGCCCTAAACAGAGCTATATGGCTGATTGTTTTAGACAAAGGCAGAAAGTCAGAACAGAGGGTTTTATTCTGCTGTGCTGCAAATCAGTGTAATTGCTACTACTGCAGCAACATCTGCCTTTCCAGATACTGAGAAAGCAGATACTGGAATGCATCCTGCTACATAATGGAATTTTGAGATCCAGAAAACAAAAAAAATGCTTGTAAAAACTTCTTGTCTTTTCCCCACTCTGCCTTTTTTTTTTTTTTTTTTAAGCATAAACTGCATAACAGAAAACAGTTCTTCCATTTCAAACCAGTTTAGGTACTTAAAAGCTGATGTGTTTATTTCCCTTTGTGCTTTGTACTTCGTCAATATCAATACCAAAAGATGCATGTTATAATTGTTCAGATTTGCATTCTTTTTGTGTATGTTGCCATTTATTACACTAAATTGTTACTAAATTGATAGTCTTGCTATTTAAAGGCTCTTGTTCTAGTTTTACATGCATGACATCCAGTTGGCAACTCTTTCTGCAGTGGAGTAACAAATATTTTAAAGCTTAGCCCTTAAACCATAACAATGCTAAATAAGCAGTAAAACCCCACCTACAAACCCATGACAAAATACTACAAAGAATAATGTCTGTTCAATTATAATAAAATGAATAAAACAACTGAATGTGATGTGCTTACTTTTCTGCACATACCTACTGAAAATGTTTGACTCATTATATGCAAATGTAAAGTAGGAGTTCTAGTGTCCATTTTATTCACAGTGTGTCTTCTCTCTCAATGGGCACATATTGAGCCCCTGAACAACCCCTAGCTTCAGACATACAAACCTAATTCTAGTGTATTAATGACAACATTGGCAAAAATCATTACATTCTGCTACTCCAAAGGAACAAACTGGAAATGTACGGCAAACAGTAAGAAAATTTACTTCAGATGTTCTACACAGTAAAATTCAGCACTCTATCATGTACCACACAGCTTCTGAAATCAACGCGAGCTCTGGGTCTGTCCAGGATTGGAATGTGAGCCGGTAACTGCACAATTCATACAACAAAGAAGTTACCATCTCAAACTGATTAACACTGTAATCAAATAAAAAAAAATTTCTTCCTCAGTACATACAACACAAAATTAAAAAGTAATGCAGTCACATTTCTTCTGAATCTGTAATGTATTGCTCTAACACAAACACAGAATCTGATCATCAGCTGTAAATCTTTGCCAATCAGGTGGCAGCCAGCAGCGCTGGATCTGATCCTTGGCAACTTTGTAATAAGAGATTAACCTACCAAATTTCTTTTTTCTTTTCTACCATAATGTAACAATCACCGTCCCACCAAAACGTAATTGCATAACAAGATAACCATATGTAAGGTTTGAAAAAAAATCGTCCTAATTGCAAATGAGCTCACAGGGCACATGTGAATTGTCTTCTGTTCCCTCATAACTCCACCAAAATCCAGCTGCACACAAGTCTCCCGCTTCCCAGCACTTTATTACCTACCACGGCAACTATCCTGCTCTCAGCACTGCCATCTAGTAGAAAGCAGCGTACCACGGGCTGCCTGGAACATCAGCTCCCAGACAGCAGTATTCCCGGAAAGCTGTTGCTGCTGCTAAAAATTTTAACTGCAGCCGGTAGTTAACTACCGACTGTGCCGGTTTGAAAGCAGCCTCCCTCGAATTTCCCACCCCTCCGCAAGCAAGATCCGCTAAGCGTGTACACCGGCGCCTGCTCCGCGCATCTTGGCGTTCTTTGCCGGGGGAAAAGGGGAGAAAACCCCCGGCCCTGTGCACGCCGCCACCGCGCCCCGGGCCCTGAGCCCGGCGGGCAGCGGGAGAGCGGAGCCCCCCCAGCCCTGCCCGCGGGAGCGGGAACGCCACACACCGCGGGTTGCTCCCCCCGGCCCCTCGCCCGGCAGCCCCTCCACGCACCGGTCGGGCTGATGCGGCTCGCCCACCTCCGAACCCCGTCCTTCCCCGGGGGACCCGGCTGCCGCTGTTGCATCTCTCTCCGTGCAGCAGGACGAAATAGGAAGCGGCTGCAGGAAAAGCCAAGCAAGGGAGAC
>VYXB01003352.1:881979-920695 GCA_013397135.1 Pachyramphus minor | reverse complement strand
CTATCCTGAAGTTTTAGAGAGTAAGTCCTAGGAGAAGCAGCGGAGGGAGCTGGGGTTGTTTAGCCTGGAGCAAAGGAGGCTCAAGTCTGACTGTATTGCTCTCTATGACTATGTGAAGGATGGTTGTAGCCAGGTGGGAATGGTCCTCTTCTCCCAGACAACTACTGCCAGGACAAGAGGAATTGGCCTCAAGCTGTGCCAGAGGAGGTTCAGATTGGACATCAGGGAGAATTTCTTCACTGAATGGTTGGTTAAGCATTGGAATGGGTTGCCCAGGGAAGTGATGGAGTAAGCATCCCTGAAGGTGTTTGAGAAACAACTGGACATGGCACTTAGTGCTATGGTTCAGTTGACAAGGTGGTGTTTGGTCAAAGGTTGGACTCAATTTTGAAGGGCTTTTCCAAGCTTAATGATGCTGCATTTCTATGATTTTTACTGATCTAGATTTGATTAAGACTAAATCCACCATACTCAAGGACTGTTTCTCTATTACAGGCAGGTTACAGGTGCTCTAAGCAAGTGAAATTCCTGAAAGACTAAACAAGAGCCTCCTACACTGCATTTTCTTTCTCTTTCAAATGGCTTTGAGAAAACATTTCAAGGAAATTCTGTCTCTCCTCAGCATGTGGGTTAGTCTCACCAACTCATGAATGTTACAGAAATAGCTTGAGAAACCAGACAGTGGAACTTTACAAACTGTAGCAAGCATCAGATAAATGTGTGTTGCTGATCAGTAATAACAAATGTTGACAGAACTAATGTCAAAATCTGATTATGTTGTCAACTTCATAGTTCGGCTGTATTGTCAGCTATGTTGCGATGCCATGTATTAACTCTGTAAATTTGTTGAGTCTCAGTTTTCCCCTTCATAATTACAATGTATCGCTCAAATAGGATACGGTAATGGGAGGTAGACAAACCAGGAATGGTGTAATGCTTGTTTTTAATTCTTTGAGTGAATTTGCATTAGCTAATATTTCTGCATAGAACTTGATGGTGGCTTGTTGTTGCAGTGTAAAGGATCTGGAAAAATCATACCCTTAAAGGACCTCTCTTAAGTGTTATTTTAGTTCTCAAAAGCTTTTCACCTTTTTTTTCTCAACTGTAAATTACAATATTAATCAAGTTTCTGTATCATAGTTTTGTAAGATGGGATCTGATTTTTTTTTTTTTCTCCATCTGTACAGCGGACATCTAGATCTTGAGCAAGGATAGGAAAACTTCCCTCTTGTTCATAGGAAAAGATTTATATTAACCTGATTTGGCAAATGTTTAGAAGAAAGAAAGGAAGTACATGCTGGCATTAAACCCCAGATACCACGACACAAGAAGGACTGAAGGAGTCTGTGGCTAACAGGAGCGTGTGGGGTTTGTAATCTCTACATGCAGCACCATGACCACTTCCTGCTTCGTACTGTATGCAGTTGATTGCAGGTTTTTTTACCATGTGGTTGTGATAACTGTGGGAACTGTCATGGAGAGTTAGGAGTCAACATCATGTTTCATACTGAGCGTGGGGGGCTTGGCAGATTTGCTGTTGTATGTGACTACCGTAAAAACGTGTTTGTAATACTGACATGATGGAGTAGCTCTTGTTTTTAAAGAGCTGGAGATCACATTTTGTGAATCGCAGTGTGACACTGCATCAAAGTTTTGGCAGTTTCTGATTGTGCTTTTTTTTACTAAATACGTATATTCTTGAATCTGTTCCTGTCATTTATTGTTGTGTGGCTTCTTCCATCTTATGAGAACTCTCTAAAGGGATCATTTCAGCTTGGACTTCTGAATGGACTAGTTTCCAAAAGTGAGCATTGCTGTTTTTTTAATGAATTGTCAGAATCTCTAAAATGCTTGTTATCAGCATTTGTATTTCATGTTTTTCCATAAAGCCATAGGCAGACCTTAATTCACTTATCAGAGTATTGCTAAATGCTTCTCAGAATTAGTAGGACAGTGTGAAGATTTAAAACTTCCTTAAGATTGCTTTGAATTTTTCAGGTTGCAGGGGAGTAGTGAGCTGTGGCTTTTGTGGGCTGACTGCAGGCAGTGCTGCCTGGTCCTCATTGCTTCTGACCTTCCTCTTTGTTGTCACCCCAGGCAGATTTAATGTCTTGGTCTTTGGTCTTCCCTTCAGCAGCTGTATTTCTTGGCTCTTCTAATTTCTTGACCCCTGTGTTGGCTTGGTGAGCTTAGTATTTGATCTAGTTGTGTATTTGATCCATGTCCCCCTTCCTGATTACATCCTAGTTCAACAAATTGCAAGAGTGGCCAGCAACTCACTGGGTTTCATGAAATACCCCAGTAGAATATGGATGCTACCCCATTTTTAATAAAAATGATTTTGAACCCCTTTTCCAGTCAGTGAAGCCTGAAATAGAAGTGTGCTTTAAAAATTTCGCATACCCTTCCTTTTTTTGCTTCAGTAGGAAAAAAAAAAAAAAAAGAATGCCCTTTAAAAATCTCAATTGTCAAAGTTATGTAGACATTTAGAGTGGAAAAAACATTTGTCCTTCCTTCTTCTAAGGTATTTAGTGGGAAACCAGAGTTAGGAAAATGGAGTATAAGACTATCATATAAGCACTTAACTGTTCTTTGCAGTTACACATTGAGGCTGATGACTATGTATATTTTGAAAAAATGAATATGGGGAATAATTACTTTGAGATTCATTCTCTTGCGTTTGATGAATTGCTTCAGTAGCTCCAATTATTAGATCACTTAGAAGAAGTTGAAGAAGGAATATAAATCGTATATGTATCCATAACTAAAAATCCTTTAGAGAAAAAGCTCTTGGACTTAGAGGATCATCCTTGTGTTCTATTTTTATATGGCCTTGGTATAAAAAGTTTTTCACCTACTTAGATATGCTCTCAGTGTCACAGTAATATTATGCATACTTAAAAGCCCTCTTGGGTTGTGAGATATATATATATATTTCAGTTAACGTGGCTGTGTCAAACTTACCTCTAACCCTTCAATGAAGATATTTTTAAGACATAATTGCATTGACTGAGAACTCTGGTATAAGGAAATAGATTGTTTTTTCTCAAGTGAGGATTATTTTATTGACAAAGGAATTCTGTAAATAGTCTGAAGTTTAGCACTGAAGTTTAACTGCTAAGTTTAGGTGCATTTGTAGTGCATATGGAGATTTCTTGGGTCTGTCTCCAGAAGCATAGGAGTTTGTTCTAATTAGAAAAGAATAGACTAAGTTGAAAGACTGTATACGCGACTGCACTGCAGCACATTTGTGCAAGGCAGAATGGTCTGTTATTAAAAAGAAAGAGTGAGTCAGGGTTTCATGGTGCTTCCCTGCCAGGAAATTAAATATTGATATTTTTCAGATAGTAATGCTCAGCTCTTAGAGAAAATACCTATCTACTTGAAATGTCTTTTAATATTTTACAATGTATTATACAAAATATGGCCAACTTTAGAGTTGTCTGATATGCAACAATGCAAAATTTTATGCTTACCTGACTCTTTAATTAGCTCTCATTCTGTCTCAAATGATTTATAGCTCCATGAATCCTGTGTAAAAGTGATATATGACTTAATGAAGTGGAAAGCCAGAGTGGGCTCACACCTCTAGTTGTGTAATGGTTTGCTGTAGCTTGGTGAATGGTGTGCTAGAGGAAAAGCAGCCATAAGCATCTTCTCATTTATTATGGCAAGGATGTAAAAGTCCATGTTGCTGTGACTTGTGGTTTTTTGCTTCCTTGTCACATACACAATTCATTGGAGTGAGGAGGGAATGTGGCTCTTTCATAAAGCATAAAAATAGCAGGTAAGAAAAGAAATGCAGATGCAATCTTTCTTGCTCAAACCTAGTTTAATGCAGCTGTTTGACATATTTGGAATCTAACTTTTTCTTGATACTAGAGATATAGTGTTCCAGCATGATTTAATTTCAGTAACAGGCTGTCAAATCCTTACCCAACTGTTTTTCTTATTTAAGGGGTTTTGGAGAGTTTTTTTCCACATGGCTACTTTGTCCATTTATGCAAGTTTTTTGAAGAAAGAGGTAATTGTTTGCTGTATTACTCTTACACTTGAAGTTTCTCTAATTACGTTTCTGTTAGTTTTAGGATATTGCTCGTTACAGCATCTTTGGTATGGTGGTTCTGATATATTTAATTACAATACTGTAAATTCAAATTAGGTAATTCTGGATTCTTAGTAGTTTAAGTGGTCTAAGCATGTCTTCTGGAATGGAAAGGGGAAAAAAAATCAGGGATATCAGAGAAATGAGCTGACTTCAGCCTTGTTTGGATCTCCAGACATAATTTGATTTCTATTTGGGGCAGCAGCTTTCAGGAATTACTGTAGGGAGCCGTCTGAAATGCAGGACTGGAATGAGTGATCCTTTTTATTTTACTGTGCAGCTGCATAGCTTAAATTAAGGAATTGCCACCTTCTGCCAAAAGTGCAGTAACATTACAGGTATGTTTCTGGCCCCAGTGTAGGACAGAAACACACACATTTATTTCTGAATCTGTTGTGATCTACAGCCATTTTCCTACATATTCCAGAAAGTGACCATTCCTTATTTAGCCTGTGGTCATGTCTTTATGGAGCCAAAAAGGCTAGAGTCTTTCCTGGCTCTCATCTGAGAGTTATGGTTTGCCCGGAGAGATTTGTAGTTTGTAGGTCCATCTTCACCACTCCCCCTGCCCCACCCCCTGCCTTGGGTTTATTGCTATGAATCTGCAAAGAACTGGCTGGTATCCTTTCAGTTTACACATGAACTACTGCATTTTTAAGTGAAGGCTGTTACCTACTCCCACGACGGGACATATGGTTTCTGACATAAATTCTGGGGTTCACAGGTGGTAATGTTTTGCTATTGCCAGGTGCTTTCAGGTGTCTGGGGAAAAAATAACAACAATCCCCTTCTTCCAAGTGTTTTCTAAGCAGTGGTGGTGGGTCTAATTGGGCAAGTGGGCTGTATTGTATTTGGGCTGTGTTGTATTTCAATCTCTGGCTTTGGGGCTCTCATCATTCTTTTACATGTCTGTAGAACAGAAACTCTGCTTTTCCACTTTACAATTGCAGTTTATGCTTACTTCGTGTTTGCAGTTAAACAGAAATACAGTATCCAAGGAAATATGCAACCGTATGAGGTTGTGGCAGAACTTTAGAAATTAGTGAAAAGGAAAGATTACTGCTCTTGGAAAGGTAGATCAGTCCTCTGTATTTGGTGATGTGTTAGGTTGTAATTCCAGAAGTGAATTACAGAAGCTTTCCTAGGATTTCTGAAATGGTTGCAACTTTTCAAACAAGCTGTAGTTTCTGCTAGACCTTTCAAGGAGGATGTTTTGTAATGTATAACAGGGGTCTTGCTCAAAGTACAAGGAACATCAAAAGGGCCATTTACAGAGTTGAGTAAGGAGCATACATGGCATTTATTGAATAATCCCGGAAGTACTCACTGCCAGAATGGCAAATTTCATAGTGCAATCCCCCTCATGCCCTATGTGCTGCTATGTAAGATGATATACCTCACTCCTCTCAAATCTGAATGGAGGTTTTTTAAATGTTTATGTGACAGGCACTGTCTCTGTTGTGACGGTTGTGATTCCTGATTCTCTGTGTGTGAGCTCACACATCACTATGAGGTGGGCTGAGGACACTGAGAGCAGCCCTGCATGTGAATGAGGGTACCTTAAGACAGTGGACTTCTTCCTAGTTGATGACCTAAACCAGAAAGAGTTTTACTTAATATAAAATATAAACACCTGTTGTTGAGGTATTTTAAGTAAGCATGTTTATATTTGTCTAAGTTAATAGCTACAGATGCTATTAAGATCATCCAACATCTTCATTTCATTTGGTAATGTTTATCCAAATCAGAGTAAGATCATCCTAACTTAACTTGGGATATGATCAGTTATATTTAACAAAGTGATATGTTTTGTAGGGAGTTGGCATTTTTCTAGGTAAGAACTGTATATGTTGATGAATATAAAAGGGTAACACTGATAAGACCTTTATATACAAAGGTGTTTGCAGACTTGCTATTAATACTGAACTATTCAATTGTTTCTATTCCCAACTGTGACATTTTTTGAGATACAGATATATTGATGCACTTGGCTCCAATCATGCAACTAAGTTTGTGTTTACTTGGGTCCCTCATTTTCTAGGGATACTACTGCATGCTCACTGATCCACCTTTGCAGAAGCATTTGTGAGATCAGAGCCTAAGCATATTACTGCTAAATGTAATTAGGTGCTACACTCGTGCTGTAGTGCAGTTTCTTCCAAGCATCAGCCAAGATTAACTGAAGAACAGGAATGACTGAGGACACTTTAAGTGCTGAATCCTTGGAAAACCATCCTGAAGAGGCAGACTTTTAAAATTGATAACTGAGGACTGTGAGCCATTACAATGTGTAACTCCATACTGAACAATGAGTTTCAAAATGTTCCTCTTTGCTCAGTCTTCTTTTAAAGAATAAATAATTTTCCTGTAAATAATTTGATCAAGTAGTAGTATCCATGTATTAGTAAATTGACTATTTGCTGCTGATTTTGCTGAGTGGTGGTTTTGGTGAAAAATCTTTCTTCTTTGTTTGTGTGAGGAATTTGAAATGAGTATCTAAAATGCAGGGTCAGTATGATCAAATCAAATATTTCCCAACTTGAATGGAATATTTTATTAAAATGGCAGACAGTGGATGCCAGTACTGGCACTGTTTAGGCTTGCTATGTTTTAGGAACCTTGGGATTAGTGTTTATCTGTCCCATAAAGGACATAAATCATTTAGATTAGAAGTAATCTGATTGTATTGAAGTACAAATTATAGCACAAAGGCCATTCAAGTGGGTTAAGTGACCAGGGTTGGTAAACACCATATGACTGCTGATTGGTCGATGAAAGAGTATTAACGGAAAGATAATGATGGATTTTAATCCAAATCTCTAAAGCGCAACAGCTGTAGTTCCCAAATGAGTTCACTCATTGACAGAGTTTTAGTATACTGATTTATTTTTTCCTATTTCTGTTGCACAAGAATTAATTTGAAATATAATTCATTATTCTATATAGAATATAACTATTCCACACAGATTCTTTGAGTAGATTTCTAATCTACTTTCAGTTAGTGAGGTCACTGTGATTTTTGTGTGCATTGGAGAAATGGCAGTGTTTTTATTTCAGTGTTCTGCAATGTGCTGGGGTAAATTGTTAATGTGACTTGGTTTAGGAAATTCAGCTGATGTTCTTCCTTGTTCATATCTCTTATGAACATATTATGAAATCTAGCTAAGTATTTTTAAAAAATAAAGGCAAACTGGATAACTGATATTCCATATGAACTTGTTTCCAGAATGCTTACTATTAATGACTAAGAATGGCAAGTAAATGCTTATCACTGATAATAAATTATGTGAACTTGTATAGTGTGTTTTATTTCAGAGTGCCTATATGTAGTTTAAAAATGGAAATTGCATTGCATAACAATGAATTTATGATATCCTGAGAGTGAGAAGTGGCAGCTCTTTAGGACTGCAGTGTAACATTGTTTAGGATGTGAAATGAAAAATGTAGCAGGCTGTATTTATCTGTATTTATTAATGACTTCAGTGTTGAGGTTGCTGTTGCAATAAGAATTTTGGCTGGAAAGTTTCAGGTTAAGTTTTCCCTGAAAATTTGTACTTACCCTGAAATAAGCGTGTTCATTAAAGGAATCAGGTGAATGTCTGAAAAAAAAGAGTAATTTAACTTTGTGATTCATTGGTCCATCTCTCTATTTGATTTTGGAAGGTCAATAAGAGACCAGATGAAGTGTTCCTCAGTTATAGTTTACAGTCCAAGTAGTCAGACATAGGAAAAATACTGTTTCATCTTATTTGTCTTTGTATCTAAAAAAATGTGTATGATAAAACCATTCCTCTATTGTTATTCAGGATTTATTCAGATAATCTAGATAAGATATGCCCTCCTACCAGGAGCAGGCATTAGATCTGCCTGTGTAATATACCTACAGATTGTTTTAATAGCAAAAATGGAGACATGAGGGCCTCAGTCATGTTTTGTCCTTTTGATGTAGACACACCTAATGCTGTAGCAAATGTAAGTAACTATGGAACTTCTCCTTTGGATTTACAGTATAATTCAAAATTCAGTTAGGAAAACTTTGCCTGGTAAAGAAGTTATTGGTTAAGATCTTTGCAAAGCTGGGAAAATATTTGTCACTGCATGTTGAAGGATACCTTGAATGCAGTTATGTTGTAGAAATGCCTTTAGAAAATCATGACAAAAAATGTGTGACCTACCTCTGCTTGGTTTTGGAGCCTATGAAATCTTTTGTTTTCTTATAAATGTAATAGATAATGCTTAGTTATTAAAACACAATGATTTTCTCCCTGAAAAGCTGGATAAAACAGACTTCCAGTAAATGGTAGATATACCATCTTGAGATTTAAAACAATTTAAGTATTTGCTTGTGCATATGGGTACCTACTATTACTTCATGGAAAGGGTAAAGCAAGAGAATCTGACAAGGTGCCCAGAATATGTTTTATATGTGTGCATATGTCTTGTGTGTATATGCTTGGCCCAGCAGAAGCAATGGAAAATAATGGTGTCATGTGTCATACTTGCTCAAGCAGTTGTGCAAGAACTTTGGTGTTCCCAAAGTTAGCACAGGAGATAGGATAGAGTAATCTCTGTATTTTGTTTCTTGTGTTGACAAACTAAACATGTCTTACAGTTTTTGAAAATCTGAATGTGGTTAATCGCTAGATGATTACCTGTATGACTTTTTTGGTTACTGGAGTTTATGAAGCTGAGCAAATCAAACCCAAAGGTAGTGGTAATGAGATTCCTTCCCTTCTTTGTACCAGTCATCTTTTGGAAATTTTGCAGCGTGAGGAATGTAAGGCTGAGCCACAAGTATGCAGTGAGAAACTCAATAAAATGCAAATGGTGATTGTTCCATGAGTTTCTCCTAAGAATTTGTCATGATCCAGTGTAAACCTTGAATATGTTTAGAGAACAAGATTGAGAGGGATCGATCCTAGGATATAGGTGTATTGTGGCTGAAGGTTCTACTATAGTGGCTGTGGTTGCACTGAGCTAGAGAGACAGCCTTTAAAATGTTCTTTCTCCCTATTGCCTATTTTTTGTTGTGTTTTGGGCATTTTGCTTTTTTAGGAGATATTTTTCATATCTCAAAGGAGCGGAGTAGGGATTAGGATACAGCCCCATTTCTTGAAGAATATTTGTTGATCATCTCTAGCACAGCTAGAGCTGCCACCCGAGCCATGCCCCAGTTCAAAACATGAGCAGGATTGTGGAGACAGTCACAGTATCAGCCTGGTTCATGAAGCATCTCTGAATGAAAAGACCTTATTGGTTAAAAGTGTTTGAAAACCGAAGCTGCTACCTCACTTCTCAGTTTGATTCCTGCCCCGAATTTATGGAAAAGTCTTTAAATGTTAACCAGATGCAAACAAAAACCACTTTGAAAGTTGCTTCTGTAAAATTCTGAGTTCTTAGGTTTTCAATTTTTCCATTTTTGATGCTTGTTTGACAGTGCTGAAACAGATGCTCTTGATGCTGTTTAATGACTATGCAATTTCTGAAAATAATATTTGGACAAAATTGATTATTTTCTAGAGAAAACTTTGGCTATAAACCAGGGTTTTACACAGGGAAGTAGAAAATGTAATTGGAAAATTTTTAGCTATATATATTTGGAAATTTCTTCTGGAAATTAAGTCCTTAATATCCATTCCTTTGTAAGGATATTTTGTGATATTTCTGAACTCTGCTTGCTCTCCTGTGTGGTCTGCTGTGGCAGATGACAGTGTGGGCTTTTTTGGTTTGTTTTTTAGCTAAGGACTGATAAATATTTAAAAAATAAAGTGACATTTAATTGACAGTTTGGGTTACTGATTGAATGGGCCATTTAGCATAAACAGAATGAATTACAATAGCTGAGAACTCTCACTTAATTGCTATGACTAATGAAGCATGATTAAACAAATCGAAAAATGGACTTGTATATGGTTTAGAAGTATTTTGTAAAATGAACTAGTGATTCCTATCCTTCCTGGTTTTCAGGGATAAGGAAGCATTAATGCTGCAATTGCAAAACTGATGAGTCTCCATCTGGTATTCAGGAAACTGATTTGATTGCTGCTCGTGATGAGTTCCAGCTGAGATGGGTGTAGAGAAGGGTTCTGGTCAGGGAAAAGGAGATACTGTTTTGTTATGGGGAGACTTCCTTAGTCTTGGAAAATAAAGGCTAAGGGAATCATATAATCATAGAATGGTTGGGTTGGAGGGGACCTTACAGGTCATCTAGTTCAAACCCTGCCATGGACAGGGACACCTTCCCCTAGATGAGGTTACTCAAAGCCCCATCCAGCTTGGCCTTGAATACTCCCAGGAACAGGGCACACAAAACTTGTCCGGGGAACCTCTTCCAGTGTTTTAGCACCATCACAGTCAAGAATTTCTTCCTTATGACTAATCTAAACTACACTCTTTCAGTTTGAAGCCATTGTGCTGTGTTCTGTCACTATATGCCCTTATGAAAAGGGCAAGGTTATGGGAATGTGGGGGAAGAGAAAACACCTGCCTTCTGATGCATTCACGGACTGCACAAAGCAGGAAAAGAGAAACTAAACTAGCAACCAGCATTTAGCTGGCTGGACATCATCCTGCAAAACCTTTTATGACCAACTACATGCCTGATTATTCAGGGTTTGTCCTGGCTGAAGTACATGAGGACTTAAAGGTCTTTTACTTTAAGTCTTAAGGTTCTTACAGCGATAAAGCATAGCAGCAGCCCAGAACTTTTTCAAGTGTGTGGCTGAAAGAACATTAATGGTCCTGCCCAAATATTGTTAGCTCTGAACATTCAAAAATCTTATCAGATCTAGAAGACATTGAAATTGGTTTCGCTTTGGTTCTCTTTAGGGTTCATGTTTTCAGTCAGCTCTGCAAGGATTAGAAGGATATTTAAAAGGTTAGAGATCCTGCGGATTTTCGACTATGTGACCCAGGCTTAAGAAAAATACCTAATACTTCAAGACACAATTCTGAGAGCTAGCAGCCTTGAATTGGTGAGAGCAGTGTTATAAGCAAAAGTGACATCAGATTGACAAACTGGTTTTTCCTAAGTGAACCTTTCCAAATATTTCATGTTTCAAAATCTCATGTTTGTAATGTCAACACAGGAGGCCTATTCAACCTGCTGGATCCATTAAGGCAGTAAGTGTGTTTAAAATTGTCTATTAGCAGAAGTTCAGTTACCAGCTATTCACCAATGTATAACTTGAGCACAGGCCAACTAGGTAAGCCAGTGTGAGAGAGCAAGATCTTCATTAATTGGAGAATTTATGAGAGGACTTGTTTATCACAAGGATGCTTTGCGTTATGAAGTCAACTGTCTGATTATTGCAAAAGGAAGGGGTTTTTTTAATTTCTTTATTAATAAAATGTTTAGGAATTTGAAAGCCACCAGATGTATCCAAGGAATGTGACAGCTCTGACAAGGGAGGGAGCTCTACTGAAATAAGGTAAAAAGTCAGCTTTATTGCAATCTTGAAGTTGAAAAGGGCTTTGAAAGTGAATGACTGGAGAAAAATATCTTGTGAGAGTAAAGTGGGCTTCTGAGGGATAACTTCAGCTGAAAATGCTAAAGTAAAAGCTTCTTGTTGTGCATCTCAGCATTTTCAAGTGCAAAAAATATATATTCTGCTCACTCTTTCATCTTTCTGGGGGTTATATTTATTCAGATGAGATTAACGGCCAATTTTCAGTGTGACTGCCTTCATCACAAGTTTATCCCTTTGCAAAATGACGTGTTTTTTTACTTTTTATAGAAGCAGTATGCTTGAATGTCTGTGAAGACTTCAGAGTCATAGTTGTAAAATGAAAGGTGCAATAATGCTTATATTTCTAAGGAGATGCCAGTCTTATGTTCTGTGCAGGATGGCAGTTCAAGAGTAACTGTGACTTGTATAATTTTGTTTCTCAGATCTTTTTGTCTTAAATAAATTTATTGTGGTATTGAGTTTTAAATACATTTATGATTACATGGCCATTTGATAAACCCATGTGTTCTGCAGATAGCAGCACTAGCACACGTAGATTAGTTGTTGTGGTCTCTGCAGTAGAGGAAGCAGTCTGGGATGACTTAAAAACAACCAACAGTTTGTTCTGGCTTTGGCTAGGGTAGAGATTACTTTCTTCACAGTGACTGGTATGGGGCTTTGGTTTGGATTTGTGCTGACATAGCAAAAACATCTCTATACTATCAACCCCGTGTTCAGCACAAATCCAAACCAAAGCCCCATACCAGCCACTGTGAAGAAAGTAAACTCTGCCCCAGCCAAAACCAGCACACAGTTGTACTAATGGTCATTTAAAGAAGATTAAGGAAACATGCTTAAGGAGAATGGAGAAGCTCTACCTCATGCCCCATATTGCCTCTGGTTGCTCATTAGGGGAGAAAGGAATCCTTCTCCGTGCATGTGCTTTCCCAGATTTTCTTTTTTTTGTTAGTCCTTGCTTCTTCTTAGGAGCTAACCTGTCATTTGCAGGTGACTGGTGTATTCTGTTCCTCTGCCCTGCCTCTGCCCTTCGTGGTATGAATGCTGGAGGAGGAGGTGATGCACTTGTGCTGGCTGGAGGCATCTTCAGCATTTGCTGCTGGGCTTCCAGGAGGATCTTTGCTGATGCAGCTGTGTTGGTGTGGGCTGTAGTGCCAGGGACTCTTACAGTGTAGGGCCCCTGCAGAGACCTTTGCACCCCCTCTCTCTCATTACTGTGCAGTACAGCCCTTCATGATCTCTCTCCTTTATATCCTGTTTTTCTGATATTTATGATGTAAAGGCAATTTGGCCGTCTTTTGAAATCTTACTCATGAGAGTTGATCTTAAGCAATACCTTCCCCCTTGCCCACCCCCCATGCAGAAACAGTGATGTAACCTTTACACTTGTGCAAGGTTAATTCCTTGCCTCATTGCAAAGTTTTCATGTACTTGGTGATTTAAAACAGGTTTGGAAAAATGCTGCTGTGGATGCATTTTCTACTTTCTCTGCTTGTGTTGGATATTTATCAGTGTACAAAAAGAAATTTAATCAGGTGACTTTAAAAGATTGTGTAGAATTATTTTATGTATGTTTGAGTGCATAATAGTCCAGATTTGAGAATTCACTGTATTTTCTATTAACCGTCTATAAATGGATATGACAGATAAAGTGAATAAGAGGGAGTTTATGCTGTTTGTGAGGCACTCAGAGGATATCGCACTACTTCTGCTACTTTCTGTATGTATATATAGTATGACAGCACATGAGCAGGAGGATAAGAAGACTGCAGAGATACAAAAGTAGGAAAAGAATTGGGGTGGGCTAGAATTAAGATGGAGAACAACTATCAAAATGATAGCAGTAGATAGATTGCAAGATAAGGAGGCAGAAAAAAACATCCTCTCAGCAAGAAAGAAAATTCTGAATTTTTTTTTTTTAGGACAAGAAAGACTGTAGGTTCTGCAGAATTTCATCTTGCTTTGTGGTCTCAGGTTCCCTCTGAGCCGTGGCCTGTATGTACCTTTTGCCACTGATCACTGTGAGAATCCTTAGCTGCTCTCAGGGTGTGAGGTGGGCCCAGCAGAATAGTGTGACTTGCTTTTGATTTACTGCGTGTCTTTCACAGTTCAACTTACCCTTCTTTTATTGGGCATTTAGAGAGCTACAGCCTCCTGACTTGTCTGATTCAAAATAAACCTAAACTAACCTAGTAGGTCTCAATAAATCTTATAAACTTGGCAGCAGATGGTCCATGCTTTTTGTTTAGCCCTGAATATACTGTCTTGGTGGGTGGTAACTGCCTTAGGACAAAATCAGCATCCCACCAGTCACCATCTGGGATGGCAGATGATATGTGGGACTGTCATGAATAAGCATTCTGATGTTTGTAAATGTCTGAAGGAAGATACTGCTCGTTAACGTGGCAGTTGGTATGCAGTCACCACCATGAGAAACTCACTTTATGCAGTAATCAGCAAAAAGCTGAATTGTATGCCTTGGGTCCACCTCTGTAATGTGGGTGGGTGTAAGGTGATTCTTCCATAGTTTGTTCATTTTGATGGTGAACTTGAATGGCTCTTGTTTTGGCAGAGTTTTAGTCTTTGTCAGTGCTTTTGTGCTAAAAAACTTTTTCTCTGAGATACTGTGCCAGCAGATATTTAGATGCCTCATATTGGATTATACCTGATGCTGATAGCACAAATGCATGCTATGAAATGTGCCCTTGCTTTGATAGTGTAACCTGAGCTGATGGGGAAAGAGAGGGGACAATTTGGAGACAAAGGTGTAAAATTGCTTGCAAAAGAACACCCCATAATTTTGTTCCAGCTGCAGGAATGGAATTACCCATCTTTTAGCCCTCTCCTACTTCTCTTTAACCTTGTCCCAGAGTGGGGATGCACAGATGGAAGTCTGAACCATTAGGATATTCACAGACCACTTCCTTCCTCCTCTCTGTTCCTGGCTTTATGTACTAAGCCTCTCTCCTGAACATAGATGCTTTGAGAAACACTATTTAGACTAGTTTTGTTTGAAAGGGTTGCTTGCCATTCATGTGGCAGGTTCTTTATATGGAGTATTTTAGACAGCTGGTCTTGTAGGAAACTCTGAGTTGTATCACATATAAACATCTTTGAAAGGAAGAAATCTGTGCATCTATCATGCACTTTGGTTCCTACTGCAGTCAGGACATCCTTTTTGGTTTATGCTAAAGCATTCACACCTGGCTGGTCTGTGTACCTGCTGAAACAGAATGCGTAGAATGACAGAATGGTTCGGGTTGGAAGGGACCTTATAGGTCATCTAGTTCCAAACCCACTGTCTCAAACAGGGGAACTTTCCACTAGACTGGGTTGCTCAGTGCCACATCCAATCTGACCTTGAACAATTCCAGGAATGGAAAATCCACCACTTCTTTGGGCAACCTGTTCCAATGGTTCACCATCCTCATAGTGAAGAATTCTTCCTATTATCTATCTAGACCTACCCTCTTTCAGTTTGAAGCCATTTCCCCTTGTCCTATCACTCCATAACCTTGTGAAAAGCCCCTCTCCAGCTCTTTCATAGCCCCTTAAGATGCTGGAAGGTGTTTTAAGGTCTTCCCAGAGACTTCTTCAGGCTGAACAACCCCAACTTTCTCAGCCTGGTATCATAGGAAAGGTGCTCCAGTCTTCTAATCATCTGGACTTTCTCCGCTAGGTTCATGTCCTTCTAATGTTGGGGGCCTCAGAGCTGTATGAAACAACAGTTCAATGAAGTGCCACCTACAAGCTGACTTGACTATTAATTTCTTCAGGGCTTCCAGGATAGTTGGTGTAAAATATCTGTGAGTGTGTGGGGCTTAAAATGTTTATGCAGTTTAGTGCTGTTGGAATTGCCAGTGGAACTTCGGTATGAATGTTTTGGAATGCTGAGGACCTTCAAGTGTTTTTTCTTATTAAGTATGATATGCAAATAGTATACTGATTTTAGACAAATAGATAATAAAAGGGAAGAAACCCAAACAACCTCTCACCTGAATTCTTAATTCAGGTACTACCATTCAGCTTAACTCTAACCTTTACATTTTATGTCCAAAAGTTTATAAAACCCAAATTAGATTAATGCAATAGTATGGTTGCACTGGCTGGAATGCACAGAAATGAGAAGTGTTTGTCTGCCAAATTTGTATAAGCAAATGCACTCACTCTAATGGGCTCATAATTGAGGGGAGAGCAGTGTGGATTATTTACATCATGAAAGCAAATGCATATGCTATTTCTGGATTGGGGTGTAAAATGCCAGCAAAACTAGTAAAAGGCTGGCTCTTTTTTTTGTTTGGTTTCTTAATGAATGGAAGGGTGTATTTTTTAATGGAATAAGACAGGTATTCAGAATAGATTTTGCAGGCAGCAGTCACTTCAAGTTTGAGATGAGTGGCAGCTTGAGTTTAGGAGAGGTCTGTGCAGGTCTCTGTACGGGCAGGAGGAATTAGGGAGTGCCTGTATCTTCAACTTCACCAGAGGCCTTTCTGAATTCATTATCAGAACAAAATATGCTTAGTCATGTGTGGTTCCTTTAAACAAGGAAAAGGGGAGAAATGAGAGGTTAAATTCAGGTCAGTGCTGACTTTAACCTCCTCTGTTCCTGCAGGTGATCCACTTGCCTATTCTTATGGGCTGTCACTACCAGTGGGATGATTCTCTTATAACTTGATCATAAATCTTAAGTAGTTAGTAAGACAAAGAAGCTGTGGCCCTTTACGTTTGTACTATAAGGGAATATTGTTTTCAATAGCTCTTCAGTTCCAAAACAGAATCAGTAGTTTACGTGGACATTGACAGCCTCTTACGAATGACTCATTGAGCACCATCTTTTTAGGAGCACTTTAGGGTTGATACTGACTGCCACTGATTGTGCTTGCAGTTTTCTGTTCTTTATATTCTTAGCGCTGCCAATCAAGCTGATATATCTGGATCTCATGCTATTTCTGAATGTAGCTTGTTCTTTGTTCATGCCCAGCTATTATTTTCACACAATCCTCAAAGTTCTTGTTCTTGTACCCAAAAGCACTTTCACAGCATTACCAGGCTTTACACTGAATTAATGGTTTTCAGTACAACTTATATTCATCTCCTACTATTGTCAAACTTATGAACAAGACAGCTGTCTACCAGGCCTGACTTTCTGTTGACACTTCCTTTTATGCTCAGGTGAATTCTTGATATTTTTAAGAAAGGTGGAAAATGATTTTTGCTTCCTGAGACCAACCAAAGATTTATTTACTCTATGTGATTTATTTTACTATGTGATTATGCTCAAGCAAGGTAAAGCAATAGCCAGGTACAAATACCCTATAGGAACCTCACATTATGTCAGTGGGTTTTGGTCTTTTATTTGTACAAGTTCATGCCCTGAAGAGGGTTTTTAAAATAAAATTAAAATAGATGCTTCACTAGAAGTACATTGCATCTTGAACCACTTCTCCAGTTAGTTAAAACACACCTACTATGCAGTTGGTCTTAGGTTATCTTATGTTTTAAGAGATGACTCTTAAATGTAGAAAAATAATTTCTTTTTTAAAAACACATGGTTTTTGTGGTCCTTTTGTTGTTGAAGGCAGGTTCAAACTATATTCTCTACAGTATTTTCCCTTCATAGGTCTATTTTCAGCCCTTGTAAGCTTAAAATCTGGTAAAGATCCATCTAATTAAAGTTTTGTGTTATTTAATGTTTTTCTATGGAGAAATACAAGGAATCCTTTGATTTAAAAGAGTACTTGGATCTAATATTTTGAAAGATAAAAGTAAGAATCCCAATCTGGAAACTTTGTAAAACTCTAGAGATTTAAGAAATAGTCTTAGAAAATTATCTTAGAAGTGGTATAATTCAGTTTATTTATAGATGGTTCCCTGGTCACAAGGAAGCGGATTGTGAATTGGGCAAAATTGGGAATACACATAAGAAAACTCACTTTGCTCCTTTCTACTTAGAAAAATTTAACTTTTTGAAATTTTGAGAATTTGCTGTTAAAATGATTTCTAATTTTCACATGTTCAACCTATTAAAAGTATCCCATCTATATTTTAACTCTTTTTTTCGTGGCTGCTTGACATTTTGGAATGTGTGATCTTTTAATCTTGCCTTTTTCCAACAAAGAACTCATTTAATTCTGTCTATTTTTGTGGTGTGGTTTGTATATTTTTTTGTTTTTCTTCTTCCTGGGTGTTGCTTTAGAAATACAGTGTATTTGGGATTTAGGTCTTTAACAGAAAACTAGAGTTCCTGGATGAAATAGGATGTAAATATGACCAGATACTGAAATCAGTGATGGTTGACATGAAATGTTTGTTTGTGATTTTTTTGTTTGTTTGTTTTTAATGAGGACACTAGAACACACACTGGAGCATGTGGTACAAGACTGAATATGCTGCAGGTAGCAGCATACTAGGCAAGTGTGGATATTGGGAATTTTGTGTGGATTCATTCAACAGACTTGATGATAGATAAAGCTGAGGGAGCTGAGTGCCATTTTTCTGGAAGGTCTGTTGTCTCTAATGGGCTTATGCATGTAGTAGGGGAGGACGAATGTCTAAAATGACATAAAAGCCATGTTTGGGAGACCTTGGGCATTTAGATATTCTTCTACAATTAGCTAAGAGTACTTAGAATGCAAGTTCACTGGAGGTAAGTAGTGGCTTAATGACAGACTGCTGAGCAGAAGGCATCAACTTGTCAAATGGTTCATCAAGCAAAATCATATTATGATAATTCTGGAAAACTATCTGTTCCTCTTGAAGCATAATCCAAGATAGCTGTCTGGACTCCTAACTTGATTAACCTGCTTGGCAGCAGTCTGATATGTCAGGTGAGGATATATCTCTTTGGCAAATAAGTTGGATGTGTAAATAGATTCTTGTATTCTTGTTAATATTAAGAATGCCAGAAATCTGTGTATGGGGGCAGGAGAGGACCAACCTTATAATCAGAGCTAACTACGAGCATTGGCACATGCGAACGCAGTCAGTGATAATCTACGTTGAGAGTGATTTTATTTACTCCAGTTTAGCTGAGCTCACAGTCTAGTACAGTAGGTCTAATTTTAGATTTCTCTAACATGGAAAATTTGAAGGCTGGTGTAAAGAAAAGCAAAATACTAGCTACTTGAATGTTTTCAGTTTTCTGAATTACCTTGTACTGAACAGCTAATGTTTGTGTTGTGAAACAGCCATCTGTTTTTATAGTTTAAAGAGAGTCTCCTTCAAATGTTAAATACTCTAAAATGTGTTAGTGAAGAGGCTGTCAACCATTTGTCATACTGCACCATTCAAAACTTTTCATACACAGTGATAGCAAGCTGACTTTCTATTCCTCTTCGTATTGATAAACTAGCAGCAAAATAAAAGCTAAGAAATTACTTAGCCTGGTTTGGTCAGTGTAGCATGACTGCCTGATTACTGGCTCTCTAAGGAATAAAAATGTGGTTACCTTTCTGAAGCATCCAGTTTTTGCTGTAACTTTGAATTAAAACATTCCATGTATTTTGGGAGCAGAGATGAAAGACATAACAGAGTTCATCAGATGTGTATGGATGGGTAATAAATACTTTGACAGGTGGAGATGTTGCTGAATATGATGCCTCCTTGAGGAATTTCAGAACAAGATGAAGATTAAACATGGCAGTTCTCTGTTTTGGTTTGCACTGAGAGAAAGGGGAACACATCTTCTGAAAGAAAACAGGTCCCTTAAACATATGGGGGATTTTTCAGGGTTGGCTTCAAAATAGTTTCTAGTGCTTTTTTAACACTGTAGGATACTGCACACAAGGCACTATGCATATGCTGTTCACCACAGTATCCCGATAGAACTTGTTGCCCAGATGGTGCAAACCATATGCCTCTTGATAGTTTATCTATGTTTGGGAAATACTGTCTAAAAATACAAGAAAGGTCATAAGACTTCTGAAAAGCTGCTCTAGGGAGTTTCTTTTAGTTTCTTTTAAATAATGCTCTGGAGGTATTCAAGCTGGTTGTTTCCTCTCTTTTTTTTCTTTTTCCTTTTTTTTTTTTGGGGGGGGGGAGTGGGGGGAAGGAGGGTGTATGTAAATGTTTTATGGTAGAGATATGAGGAACTAGGGAATCATACTTGCTCCAGTGCAAGCCTACAGCTCTTAAGGCATTCCTGCAGACTTCATTAGTCCACCCGCATAGTTTTTCTCCATAGGAGTTGCTTAAGAGGAGTACAGCACTTTTTGTCTCCTCCAGATGTCTGACTGAACCTTTTTGGCAATGTTACAATCTAGAAAGCCATTTTTATATTTGTTCCTATGTCTTATGTAACTCATTTGACTATTTCCAAAGACTAAAGGAGAAAATTCTCCTTGCCCATTTGCAAGTTGTTAAGATACATTTTCTATTTTGCTTACCTGGCAAAGATTCACAGAGGAAAGGCAGTCTAATTACATTTCCAGCATCGTGGTTCTTTGAAGTGTCAACTAATTAGGAATGGGCATTGCAAAAATTTAGACCAGCACTCAGGAAAAGAATGCATTGTGTAACCATCACTAATTCATCAGGATAACCAAAGCTTATTTCCTTTGAGTAAAGATTTGCACATTCTCACCTACAACAGTGTAACAAATATAATACGTCTTTGTAACTCCTCTGAAAACACAACTCTGTTTAAAAGTAAATTAGCCAAATTGAAAGGCTAATTTCCTTGAGCTTCAAGTACAAAGATATCCACACTTAGATTTCTTTGCCGGCTGGAAGAGGTTGAGAAGATGTGGTTTCCGAAATCCTGGGTATCTCATGACACCTAAGAATTTTAATGTGGTGTCATAAATCACTAACTTATTCTTGCTCCAGTATTGTTTGCAGAATCTATTCAGATAGATCAGTTCTGTGTACTGGGGAAGAAATCTGATGGGGGACAGCCTGTTTAGTCTGGTCACAGCTTATATCAAATACCTGTAAAGGTATTTGCTTGCATTGCTTCCTCTTATGATTTTAATCAGAATAAAAATGAGTATATCTGGTTTGAATCAGAACTTAATTTTGCAAGAGAAGGATTGATTTGGCATAGAATTCCTCTACAGACTTACATTTTTATGGATCATTTCCGCTGGATATATGGCTGCTCTTCTGCATTTCCTGCTTTTTTTTCCCCTTGTTTTCACATTCTCACCTTTTCAATTTTTAATTGGGTCTAATCCTCTTAGTCATTGAGTAAATACAACTACAGTGATATAGCATTACCTGTGTACTGTGTGTGTCACTGCTGTGTGATTCACAGAATCATGTCCTTTTTGTATGGGACATTTTAATTTGTAGATATTGTCATGTATGAGCTGCTGCCAAGACTTGGCTTACACTGTGCTGCATTTGGGTTATACAGAAGTGGGAGCTTGCCGGATGGATCAACATATTTTCTCCATATGATACTTTCTATCCTTTCTCCCTTTTAATGAACTCATTTTATTGGTTTTAGTCTTAAATCTACTTCTAAATACTTGACAATCCCATCTATAACTATTACTTTAAATTACTTTTTGGTTTCACAGAATATGATTGTGTAACTTCTCTTTATTCTCAGTTCACTGACTGTAGTCTCAAGTAGCTGCTCTTCTGTTACATGATAATGTTATTGAGCTATGTGTGAACCTCAGGGATGAAATGGCCCTGTTTCGTATATGACTTCTGGTGAGTGAGAACAAGTATCATCCAGAACTCTGCAAAATTTGTCTGCAGCGAAAAGCTCTTTTTGAAAGAAAAAGAAAAAGACACTTGACAGATGTTTACTTGCATAAATTTGAGCAACTAGGAAAATTAGAGAATAAGAAAAAGTTCAAGCATTTTGGTTTGTGGGGTTTTTGTTGGTTGGTTGGTTGGGTTGGGTTTTTTGGTTGGGTTTTTTTCCCCCCCAATTACAATTTAACATGTGCATACAAGTTTTTTTCCTGAAACTTTAAAGCATTCAGATACCTTGTACAAGATAAACCACATTCATGGTAAGATACTTAACACTGATTCAATGCAGAACTGTATTTGTTCTGTATATTCTAGAACCAGGACATTTCAGTGGAGATTTTCAAAGGTCTGTTTTTCCAACCTAAACTTTACAGAGGAAAGGAAGGAGACAAAATTTTGAAAATAATGGAAACTTTCTTTGCATGCAATAACAATTTTATTTTTTGAACAAATACATACACCTTAAGAAGTGATCAGTTATAGTAAAAACTGTATTACTGTGTGCAAGATTGGCATACATTAAATCCTTGGTGTATGTTTACCACCAATGTTTCCTTTCTAAAAACCTTTAGAAGGGACTGAACAAAGCTTTTCAAATACAAATCATTTGCTTTACCAAATGTTCAGGTCTCCAAATCCCAGGAAGATGAGGGCTGTGATTTCTCTGTGGGAACAAGCAGACTTCTGAGGGCTGGCATGGTTGGGTCTCTGGCTGCACCGGTTCTCCCCAGTGTTGGACTGGTTGTTATATTGGTATGGTTGGTATGTTGCTGCAAGCCCTCCTATGCCCAGTGTAGGTATTTTTTCAGAAGTGCTTTGCATCTGCTGCTCCCATCAGTTGTTGGGAAGCCGGTGCTGCTTATAATTAGGCCACCTTTGAATTTAGATGCAGAGCTTTAGGCAATGAGCATTATTTTAAAATTTCAGCTCAGGTTTTTTTTAATTCTTATATTAGTAGCAAGTGATTGCTTTAAGGACTCCTGTGTACGCAACTAAGGCAGCACTCTGTAGTAAAAGTGAGTTTATAATTATTTTGTTTGTTAAAACAAAAGTGAAATTTTCTTTTTATTTGTTTGAAGGTTAATATCCTTTCTAGACTGGCAGCTGGGATGCCTAAGGGTGCAGGCACAGTGTGTGAGTCCTTGCTGCGCTCAGTTGTTCTTTCTGGGTGTGTTCATACTGAAAATAATTGTGGTGATGTCAGGAGTACACTCTTGAGGCAGATGTTCTGATTTTCCCCACTTACCCTGCTTTGGTTCGTATTTGAGCAGTCTCAGACTTTACCAATGTTTCTTTCCTTTGGAAGACAGTGAACCAAAATATGCAGTCCAGGAGTGTCTGTATCTCATGCTGCAGTGATAATGTGCTAATGCAGTACCAGGCTGGTACTTTCCGAAATAAGCCCTCTTGGAAAGGCTTTGGTGCTGTGTCAGGTACTCAACAGCAGCTGTCTGCTCCAGCATCTGCCTTCTGGTCCACACAGCTTCCTAATGCAGATGTTTGACTCTACCAATTTTAAATTTATCTAAATCAACTGATTTTCATTAAGAACTTTTAGATAATTGAAATAATTACTGAATTATATTTTGAATTAGTTTCTTTCTGCAATCAAACTTAAAAGCTTTCTGACAAAATCATTTAATATGAAAATACTTTTGTTCCAAAATTTTTTATTTCAGAGAACAAAACCTCTAACAGTGCTGTTGATATAAAAAAATTACAGAAAACAAAGGGAGTAGAGGAGGTTGTTTATGGTATAAAAATACATTAAAAAGTAACAAATGCTAAAGCTCTAAGCAGATTAAATTTTCAGATGAAAATGTCATCTTAGCTCAGCTGAGTCAAGGATCTTGGTTGCTGGCCTTGAAATATGATACTTACGCTTAAATGATTTAGTGTGACAGTCTCTAGCCTAGGTTCTCAGGATCACCAGTATTTTGTTTTTAAAAGCAATTAGGTACTTGTAGTCTACAATTATTTTTAATAATTGTTTTTATTTGATGTGATGTATATCTTAATGTGTTGTTTATATTTTTTTGACGGAGCTGTCAAGTGTATGAAACAAATACATGACTATGAACTCAGAATACTTGATCAGTGAATTGTATTTGAGGAGGAATCTGTACAAATACTAAAATGTTAAACATGGGCTAGAGTTAGGAATGTGATGAGATACTCCATCCCACCATATAAATGACTTTAACTTATTTCTGAAGTTTTTTCTATTTACATACCTGTTCCAGAGAACCAAACAGACTTTCTCTTGGTAATACATTTACCTGGATGAGAGGAGTATTCTGGTGTTGCTTGTGAATACTACAGTGTTTTGGTAAGGATTGCTAGCATTGCTTGTGGTTTCATTGTTTGTGTCTCTCATTGTTCCTGCCTAACAGGGTGGTGGGTGTACACAAAGTTCTGTGCTGCTCTGTTTCCCAGGCTGAAAAAGAGACTTTGTGTTTGAAGGCTTTTGCTTTTGAAAGCTGAATATGTGCACACTCTTGCCTGGAAAGAGCTGCTCTTCTGCACAGCTCCCTGAACCAGCCTTTGGCCCTCCAGAGTATTTGGGTAGTAGAGGAAAAGAATAAAGTGTAGACAGCAAGTTGTATAGCTAAGAGAACAAATATTTTCTAAATTAGTTACCTGGACCCCTTTATAAAGAGCTGTGCCTCCCTGCTCCTCCCCACCTTTTCTTGTCTGCTGGTGTAGCAGCATACCTTAAATGAAAGACCTTCCCCACGTTTATATAAAACTGTTCTTTGTGCAGCTTGATTTATTTATCAAAATGAGGTTTTTATTCTCTAGGGTAAGTTAATATTTCAGGCTCTTGGATTGTTGTTCAGGGACTGTCATTTACCATGTATTCATGTAGCTCCCACAAGACTAACTTCTAACTGGCGTTTCTTTCTACAGTAGTTTGAATTGTGAAGGTATTGATGGACTCCTTTAGATAATACACAATTCTTGTATGAATGCTGAAGATTTGGGTGTATGTAAAAGTGGAAAGCATTCATTAGTCTCATTGAAACAGTCTGCTGTCTTCCACTGTTTCTGTAATGTCTCCTGTTGTTATCCTTTTTGCTGAATAGTTGTATTTGAATCAGTGTATACTGCTATGCGCTCTGGAAAGTAAAAAGCTCTGGAACCACTGTTTAGTAAAGCGGAAGAAATGTATTTGAAAATAATCTTAACCTCTGCTAGAGATGGAATAATACATTTGCTTGAAAATAGAGAGCTTGCAGAACAAAATAATGAGTTGTTGCAAGTTGCTGTGCATAGGCTGTGATATATTGCCAACTTACTATTTCTGAGCTCTGTGGTATGTCACAAATGCGTGTATTTCTATCTTAAGCAACACCTCTGCAATTTGGAACCATATTTGCTAGAACTGGTCTTTGGCTCATGCTGTGTAGCATTTTAAAAAAGAAAATGCAGTTTTAATAGTAAGTATTAGTTGCCTTCTAGTAACAATTTTGTCTCTTTGCTCTGTAGGTATGAAGCGTCCATTAACTCCTGACCACGTCTTTGAAGATGGGATTATGAATCAATCAGCTGTTCTACGGGTCTTGGAAGAAAAAGGACTGAGGAACGACAGACAGGATTATCAATTAAGTAAAGAAAAAAAGAAGATACTGTTTTCCTTCTGCGAAGTTTGCAATATACAGCTGAACTCTGCAGCTCAAGCTCAAGTTCATTACAATGGGAAGTCTCACCTGAAAAGAGTGAAGCAGCTAAATAATGGAAAACTCCCTACAAGTACAGCTCCTGGCACTTTGTTTGCAAGTACAAGCACAGGTACATAATTAGTTTGAGATGTGGATTTTGGTCCAGAATTCTGAGGAAACTTTTAAGATCTACCTTTCCCACCCAGCATGAGCATTAAACTTAATATAGATTAGTAGTAGTAGTTAATAATATTTTACCATCTTCAGAATTGCGGGTGTATTTCTATTCCTGTGAGGCCAACTTGTATTGAGGCAATATTTCATTAGTGTGTGGTTAATTACTGTGTTGGACCTTGAGATACAGTCTATTTAAAAGTAACTGTCGTGGATCCAAATAGTTCCTACTTTGAGTTGTCAGGGTTTTAATTTCTCTTATTCATGGAATCGTTTAGACCTCTAAGTGAGAAGTAATTTAAAGTAAGACTTTTTACTTACTGGCAAAACAAAGGTCCCAAATGCATTGGGCAAAATGCATTTAGCATGCATAATGTAAGAGAAAAAGCACATAATGTGTTTTTCTGGGGTTTATCTATTTATTTATTTTATTTTACTGTTAGACTCTGTTCATAGATATTATGAGAAAAATATAACAGATCTCAAATCTTCATAGAAAAGGTTTTCTGAATTGTATTAAAGATTTTTTTGATTATTAGCCACATAAGGGCATTTGCTTTGGGTTCTTTTGTATAGAAACAGTCAAACTGCATTAAAGGATTTAGCTGGTTTTTTTTTTTTTTTTGATTCTTGTTAACTGAATTTGACTTATTTTGATGTCTATAGTATTGTTTTGTTTGATTTAGAACTAAGTAGTGCAAGGGTATCACTACTGTATGGCCTGTGGTCCATAAGATTAAATTCTTATTGAATAACATCAATCAATTAATTGTGTGCATTCTTAAAATAACTTAGTATCCATGAGACATAATTTAATTATGATTCCTCTGTGTGCTGATAGAAAACATTGTAAATGTTTACATTGTATATTTTTGTTGCTATTTGTTAGCTGAACCTTGTCATCTGATGTCTTTGCTGTCATTCCTGGGGATCACAGCTGATGCTCTGGCACCACTGCTCAAAGACAGCTTTGATGCTCAGAATACATTTGTGTTTGCTGGAGCACATGCTTTGGAGTTACTGTGTAGCTTAGGAGTTAAAATTCATGTTCCTTTGTGCTTTGTTCACCGATCTCTGTAGTAGACTGTATCCTAGTTATGTCCTAGTTATGCTGGTCTATCCAGTGCTCGTTGAAATAGGCATTCTATTTTCTTCATAGCTGAAGGACGATGTGTTCATAGCATTTAAAAGAAAGAAATACCTTGCATAAACAGTTTATTATTATTATTATGATTATGTAGACAATTTAGTATACTGCTTAAGAACTAGTAGGAGAACAAGATTTACTGAAATGTAGTTCTCCAAGAATACTTTCCAAAAATAAGTAGAAATTAATTTTCTTATGAATTAACATTATCCAGGCTCAGTTTTAATCCATGTCCTCTGGAGTGGAAGTCTTCCTTCCCTGTTTCTTCAGTTAACGTTGTGAACAGAGGTAATTGTGCAGATGGTAAGAGAGCAATTATATTAATCTCACCTCACCAGTGAACAGTCTTTACTCTACATACAAAGGAAGTAAACAGCCCCTCTGGTACTTCACTGTTATAACTACACACCCTTTTAATAAATCAACTAGTGAACAGCTCAGCACACCTCAGGAAACTTTTTCAAAGGTTCCTGCTAATGGAAGGTTGGAGTTTTCCTCTGTGTTCATAAAATGAATGTGAAATTAACAGTATTCCCACTGGAAGATAAATACACATGACTCTAAATTTTCGTTGACAGTAGAGAAACCAGGATTACAGACCTTCCAGAACTGTCTTGATCCTGTGTGACAAAATTGGACTGTGCACCATCCTTGACTCTTGGTGGACTCTTGGTGGACTTTTTCTAAATGGAAATGAACACAAAAGAGTCATGAGACATATTGTCGTATTCATTCTCTTTGGAGGTCCTTTCTGGGACAGGTGGCCCCAGTTTGTTATAAAATATCCTTTTAATTTTTGACTTCCACTAAGTTTAACAGCTATAACCTCAATTTGTTGCTCATAACTTTCAGTAATTGGTAACAGTCATTGTTGTACCACTACTGGAGTGTTTATTAACACTATTTGATAACAGTGGAATTCCAGGTTCTGGCAATAATTCGCTACAGTGTATAGATGAGGGGCTTTTATATAGTTAAAGTCTAAATATCTTTTTAGAGATAAGTTTAAAGTTACTTCTTTATATTTAGAGTAAGGGCACAATGGTCACAGGATTAAAAAAGGTATTTAGCAACATATTTTTCTGAAAAATTCACTCTATTTTTAGTTTATATTGGCTCACCACATGATTACTGAAATACAATAGCAAAAGAGCTTCTATATCTCTACCTGCAATTTAAATTACTTCATAGCAAGTAAAATAAAGTTCTAGAGCTGCTTTCCTTTATATTGCCAAACCAAAATATTAACTGACAACATTAGGCGACTTTGGTGATTCGATCCATTCACTGAACTCCTCCTTTTCTTTACATCGGTGTTAAACATTATGTGTTTAAAAAAGAGTATTCTACTTAGAAAATATATTGCACCGGGTGTTAAAGCCTTCACTATTGTTTAGGTTAGTGATTGTTCATTACCAGTCATATAAATCATGTCTTACTGCAGCTCAGGTTGAAGTTTGTCAGCAATGCCATTTCCAGGGGTCATCCCTGCCCTTGTGACAGGCACCAGTGATGTATGGACAGGTTGCTGCTAGAAAAAAATAAATGAGGTCTCGGGAATGTAAGAGAGAGTCTGTTTGCTTTTGCAGCTTAAATTGGTAAGTTTTTCAGTTATGTCCTATAATGAAAAAGGAAAAGAAAGGATGGTTTCTTGCAGCCTTGGAGTAAGCCTGTTTAAAACTTTTTATCAGAAGGTTTTGCTGGAGCCTGCACTGGCAATCTCGTGGAATAGGTCACAACTGTTTGGGGTACCTGAAACCCCACCTACCACAGCTACAAGCAAGGGCTAAAGTATCCGCTCCTCAGAGGGGACGGAACCACTTTGGACGCTGTGCTACGAACTTGGCTAATTGCTAAATCAATACTGCTTGCTTCCCTTCTGCTAGGAGACAGCCAAGGAGTTAATTATTCAGGAAATGAAGACGGGAGGGAGGCAGTATTTTGGAGGCTGGGAAGGCAGCGGCAGTGCGGGATCGCAAGGTTTCCACGAGATGGTGCTGCAGCCCGGGCCATGGAGCGAAGAGCCGCGGCTGCTGCCTCTGGGGCTCGCTTGAGCCTCGTTTGGTAACCAAGCTATCGATAGGGATAACTGCGAGTGGCTTGCTGATATATGTAAATATATGTGGACAGTTTTGTGGATGACTTCGTTGTATTCCTCACAGTTCTCCTTTGGAGGTGACACCGATTTTTTTCCACGAATTCCCTTTGCTTGTTGCCTGGTATCTCCTGGTGAATCTCCTGATTCTCTCTCCTTTGCCCCCATGCTAACATGGGAACGGTTAGTGTAGTTTTAAGTGGACTAGAAATAACCTATTGAAGTCCAAATTTTACTGATCCCAGAAACAGGTAGTTTCATTTTTGCTACATAAGGTGTCCAAATTTACAGGTGGGCACAGCAGAATCACTTCTTCCTGGGTCCTAGGCTATTTTAAAAACCAGTTGTGCTTTAGGGCCCAGATGGCACTACTTAATGCAGGTGTGAAGGTCTTGCTGGAGGTTTGGCTGGAGGTGTAATTGGGATGTCAGTGCATTCTGGCAGCAGCTCTGGTTTTTTCCTCTTGCAGTCTCTGACCTTGCAAGACAGTTTTGGAAATACTGTACCCAATACCATTCTTTGTAGGGAACAGTCCTACAAGTTAATGTGTTAACCCTGCAGTACTGAGGAAATAATTGCAGGATGATTTCCTGGTAGCATATAATCACACAGTTGTAGAAGGCAAAACAGTAGTCTTGGGCATGGGAGAAGAATGAGGGAGAACAGAGAAGGCAGGGTTTCTTCCCCTTTTGGCAATAGAGATTAGAACTTCTTTGCCTCCTGCTGCAATGCCATATAATAATAATACCATTTGGAAGTCTAGGCATCCTATCAAGTCAGTAGAGGCAGGAAGGCTTACAGATAGCTCAGAGTTATCCTTCATAGGATTCATGGACTCTATACCTACCTTGCATATTTGTTTTCCAAATTAAACATATAGAGATAGAAAGTGTGAATAGTGTCTTCAGCCAAAAGCTAAAAATTACTATTGGCAGGTGTTGAGAAATTATACTGAAAATATTCCAGATAGCTTTAAATCGACATCCCCACTTTTGGCCTCATACGTACAAGGAAGACTTTTTTTTTTTTTTTTTTTTAATGAAACTGTAAAAGAAGTTTGCTTGCCAGATGACTAGGTCAGTGCAGGATTAAATGATGGGTGGTCAGAACAGAATGAAAGTGCAGTACATTGCTCTGATTTCAGCAGAGCTTTTCCTTGGTTATTGAATGAAGAATCTAATTGTAAATGCAGGTCTTTGTATATAGGTTTGAATCCTTAACTGGTCCAAGACCAGCCTTTTGACAGGTAACTTAGTTGTCATCTAAGACTGCTTTGTGCCAATGTGATGGAGAACAGAATTTTTTCTTACTTTGATCTAGGTCCTCAACTCCTTCTCAATGTTTGTCTTTCATTAATCTAAAACAAGAACAAGGATAATCTGATTTTTACTGGAGATCTTCATGAACTATTCTACCAAGTGAATAGCACTTGTTTCATCTTCCATGACTGCTGTCTACAGCCCAGCCTTTTGGAAAGCAGTTTCAAGAAAGGTCTGTTTTGAGGGCACAAAGTGGAACAAGTCCTCGTTGCTTCCTCCCTCTTTACCCCCTAGAGAGGGAGGTTGCTCCACATTTTGCTGTTCTTCTCTAAGTAAAATCCATTTTTCTTTTGTAAAAGATTAGACTCTTTTGCTAAAAAGCAAAACTGTTACTTTCTTCAATATAATGATAAAAATGGTTATGGACATGGAACGCAACTTAGCTTAGTGAGCTATTGAGAGACTGTTAGTATTTGACTTCTTGCTACAGGATATGTTGACTTCTTATTCAGTGGTCTCTTGAACAGGATTGGATTTGGTAGATGATACCACATTCTTTGTGTCATTTGAGTCACTTCCCCATTTTACATAAGAAATAGGTGATACTACATAAGTTAACATTTTTCTTACAATATGAAATGTATTTGTAAATTATTGCTATTTTTCTTTCACAGAGTCATGATAGAATCATAGAGTATGCTGAGTTGAAAGGGACCCATCAGGATCATGATTAGCTGCTCTGAAATTAGGGGGATTTATTATATTTTGATGTGCTTGGTACTTCTTACAAGATGTTGATGATGAGAGTTAATATTAAGGGCCAGAGATGACATTAGTTGTCAATAACTACACACTGTATCCATAATACTTGGTTCTGTGTTTGAGTAGCTGCACTGAGATGTAATGGTAAAATTAATAAAAATAGTAAGTAAATGGTATGTGGACTCATTGGTAGTCTTCAGGGACAAAGATTGGAAAATTACAGTTTCACTGAGGTTGATTGTTTTTAAGTAATTGGTAAGTTACATTAGAGCAAAACATTCAAAAATTCCCTCATGGCAAATAGAAAACCCTAACTTTTTTGAATTTGGTAAAGGCTATCAGACTAATTACTCATCAGTAGCGTCCACTACATGGAGAGCACATGAATGACATTTGTGAGCAAACAGGGTATATAACCAGTATGGAAAAAAAAGTTGTTTATGGAGGGTGGTGCTTTGGGTGACGTGTATTGGCTAATTCATTTGGCATTCTTTGCCACTGCTTTGTATAAAAATAATTCTTGTGGCAAAATTCCTTCCTGGAGAGTTAAATCTCACGCTGTGGTAAAGAACCAGCATTTAAGACATCAGATAATTGGATGTTTTAGAGTTTAGGACCAAAAATACAGCTGCTCACCACCTCAGAATGGCTGCAGGAGTGGTAATGACACAACTTCTGCTCTGGTTGGAGAGTCTTCCTTGTCATTTAAACAGTTTGGGAAATGGCTTGGAGAGCTTCTTAAATCGATTGAGTCTATGTCGGTGCAAGGATTTCTTCACTGTCTCATTGAAGGATGTGATCCACAGTTTATGGGCATAGACAGCTGAGATGAAAATGGATCTATATATGCAGACTTTTTTTATTTATGTGCATTTGTAACCATGATTTCTATATTACAACTACTGAAAAAAATAATAAAGTCAGGTTGTTTATTATTTTTATCTTACAAAATTAAAAACTGATACTTTCTCTGTGTGGTGAGTCCCCATCTGGGATCAGATCTTGTCAAAATTTCTTTCACAGTTGTCTCATGACATAGCAGTGTATTTGGATAACTGTACAGGTATTATAATAAAAAACTCCCGTGTCTTTCCATTTCTTTTAAAAACTTAAGTTCATTATGATTACATCTTATTCTTATACAACACATCTTTGTGTGAGTATGCACAATGACACGTGCCCTCTTACCTTTTTTTGGGGAAAGAAAGCCTATGAAATACCTGAAAAGACAAAAAGATTTTCATAGTGAGAAGTCTGTGTGAGAGTAGGAGGAGCATGAATTTAATAAGCCATGGACATTTTTCATAGTAAGTAATTAAAAATTACTGGTTTTTTTAAAGACAAAGGCATTTTTTCATGTAATGTCATGCTTTTAGTGTGTTGGGGTTTTTTTTATTTTTGTTTTTAACTGAAGATACTCTGATACAGGTCTTAGCTGGGTCAGTATTCTGAATTTTTTAATCCAAATATTTATTCTTCTCTTTAATAGATATCCTGGGTTTTAATGTAGAATAGAGGTTGTCGGTTATGTGGTTAAAAAGTACTTATTAGTTAATTTGCATAATTGTGAATTAATCTTATTTTTAAAAGCTGTAAAAAGTCATTAATTTTTATTGCTGGATTTTTATTTTTTTCCTAATCAGGAACCTCATCACAATACAGGCTGCTGATTCTCCTCTGTCTTGTGCTCATTGTAGAAAAGACAGAGCTATTTTTAACATTTACACAGTCTAGATAGATGATTCCTCGTTCTGTGTGGTTTGGAGCTGAATCTGTAGAGCATTTCATAATCATATTCTTTATTTTTTTGTGGTTTGTTTGAATTTGATCACTGTAGCTGATTCCATGCATTGATAATGAAGCCTTGGGTTGCCTGATTCTCAGCATAAATTCACGCAGACTTCTACTTTGACAGTGCTCTGTGTTTCGGTACGCATGAAGATACAGAACTGAAATTGCTTTGCTTTCTTTACAAATGACTCAGAGTGTGCTTGTCCTTCCCTAAAATGTTGCCAGCGTGTGAAGGATTTTCAATGAGCAATGCAATAAGCCAGCATCTGGGAAGGTTTGAGGCTACACTGGTATGACAGTGTACTGTCACACAGATGATCGGGGCTGGAGCCAAGACTATAGCACCATAGATCATACTGGTCACCTACTGGAAGTTTTGTTTATGTAACTTGGTTGCTGTTTAACCTGCATAAATACTGTTGCCATAATGTGGGGTGGACTTCCCAGTAGAGGTGAGTCTCTTTTTTATTATTAAACTTCACTGAATTGCTTTGTGCTACTACATTAAGTGTTACATGTTTGGCATTATTTCTGTGTGCATGTCATTTCTGTTTTAGTTATTCCAGTGGAAAGGGTAACAAAAATGGCAATGCATATAATGCATCTTTTTCTTCTCTTCTTATTTCAGTATTAAAAGTAACTAAATATGTGGCAAGCTCCCTTTCCTTGCTTGCTGTTTGCAGAGGGCATCTTTCCAGTAGGTGACTTCCTATGCATTTTAAATGTTTTTTGAATGTCAGTGATGCTGTGTTATTGTTGTAAAAAGAAGCTTATTAGCAATGTGATTAAATATCTCTTACCATAACTTGCATTCTGGCTTGTTAAATCTCAAAGTATAGTTACAATGATGTGTGAAACACAAGAGCTGTCGGATTCTCCAGATAAACTAAAGTAAAGAATGAAATAAATTGTATGCTGTATTTGACATCTTAGATATGTCTGTCATTGTTAATATTAAAAGTTATGACCTGTCATGCTCAGGATAGCTTCCAGTAATTCATTTGCACTGACAGCTTGCTTTGAGAGGGGTATAAAATTAGTGTCGCTTCTCCCTAACCAGTTAAATTTGAGATTTAGTGCAGCAAGTTTTATTTAAGGGAACAGACAGTGTGCTAAAGGTAGTCCGTGAAGTTCTAGTAGTAAATCTTTAAGCTTGAAAGAAGCATATCATAAACTAAACAGACTTTGTACCTATGTGTTTAAAAAAAAAGGGTTTTTATTGAGAATTTCGCCTATAGCAGAACACAAAAAATTCGTTCAGCTGAGTTACTTATTAAGCATTGCTGTTCTGCTAATATGTTTAGTTTGTGAGGTGAGACCTGCTATGATTATATTTGCATATGCTGACAGTAATTTTTTTAAAAAATAAAACAGGGAAAAATGTTGAAAAATAGTATTTAAATATTTTCTTGCTTGCTGTAGAAATGTCTGTGCTTACTATGTAAAGACTGCTGTGGTTTTTGGTTGGTTTTTTTTTTTTTTTGGTGGGGGTTTTTTTTTTTTTTGAGGAACTAGGACAGCTCATGCTTTTTCCTGCTAAATATATTTATGAGGCAGCTGTTTTATAGCTTTCAGCTCCAAAGTTATAGATAAGTGTGTATTTGTTTGACAGAAGATTCGAGAATTTCCATTTACTGCCAGTACATGTAAAGCTTGGCTAAGCAGACTGCATCAGGAGCACACACCATTTGTATTAGCCAATCTGTCTTTGCAAGTCCCAGGGCCACTATCTTGCTAGAAGCCACTGTGTGCTTTTGAAAGCATGAAATTAGTTTTATACTGAGCTCATAGCTTCTCGTTTAGCAGTTCTTTTTATGGTAATGGTCAATTTATGGTTCAGTGCCAGAATTTTGGTGTTCTGTCAAAGCTGATAGCTTCTGCTAAGGTGTTCTTCGGAGATAAAGACAAACAAAATCCAAAACAACATCCCCCCCCCCCCCCAAAAAAAAATAATGCCAACAAAAATGCAGTTTGTCGTGGGGATCCTAAGGAGATGCTAATAAAGTTCTCCCCAATGACCTAACTACTGACATTTCTGATGGCATTTTGGAGTTAGTTTGTTCTAGTCTTTCAGATAACATTTCTCATTCATCACATAAAATTATTAAATTCATTGTCAGCTATTTACACTTCAGGAGTTGTTGGGGGGGAGGTTATGACATGGAAAATTGCTCTCTCTTGATGCTAATTTGCTCTATGTGCTTATTTAATGATCAAGGATAAAATACACTTGAAAAATGTACATGAACCCCTAAACATTCAGGAGAGATGATTTTTAGATAACAACTTTAGAATACATAGCAAACTTTACTCTTTCTTAAAATCTGTAGAAGTCAAATTAAGTTATTAGGAAATAACTTTGTAAAACACTCTCTAATACATATAACTCATAAACTGATGAGCCAACTTTTTTACCTATGTTTTGTTCTTGGAAGAGTTTTGTTACTTTTCTCAGATTTCTGACTGCTTCCTCACTAACAGTTATGTTTTATGAAAGATTACGTTGGTTAACATTGTGCAGTAGTAGGCTTCACTTGCATCACTTTGTCCAGCCTACCTTAATCTCTCTTGCATAGGTAGGCAATTTAATATTGCTTTGCTTTTAATCTAGGATGTCACAATTCTGACTTGATCCTGTAATAACCACTTTTAATGATCTGCTTCCTTGCTTAGTTCTGTTCACAAGGGGCAAAATTTGACATTGCATTTTGTGTGGAAGATGTAGTGGGCTCTAGATCTGTTGATATTTCTTCTGTTAAGTGTTGAGGAGAGATCCTGATCAGCCATTGATCCCAGTCTTCCTGGGAAAATAAGAAGCTGCAGGTCATAGCTTCCAGAAGTTTACTTAAGAAGCAAATGTAAGCTGGTGTACCAGTCTTTCATTATTGCATCATCATGGAGGAGAAAGAGAAGTTATGGAGACTACTGCCTTTTGTCACAGATGCTTGGAATGTGCAGCGGAATATCACCAACAAAGCTCCTTTTTTGAAGCCATGTTGTTTGGATCCTCCTGTAGTCACACAATAGATGCAGACTGACAGCTTAAAAAAAAAGTATATTGCTGTCATTTTAGGACCTTTGAAAAAATTTGCTTGCTGTTCTTCAGTGTGTGTTTGAAGGCTACCAGGCCGAAAATACTGTTATAAACATTTGGAAAACAATGTGACATGTCACTACCATGACATATAAAACGTGTTTTATTTCTCTAAGTAGTTGAGCTGGAATGCCTTTCTTTGTCCTTTCATTCTTTTGGGGATTCTTTTTATCCATGCTTTTTATCTCTATGAATTGTGATTGTCACATTTCAGTCTGGTTAGTTCTTTGTTTCAAGATGGTGTTGTTTGCAAGGTGCTTTCAGCTTCAAAGATTTTGCATCCTCTTCCAAGTCTTTCTTGCTGCATATTTTCCCTCCTGCCAATACACATTGGCAGTTAAAGTGAGAGGCAAGATCTGCTGTGCTTGTTATGCTACAAATCTACTTCACTTCCTGGTATGGAGCTCTACTCTTTCTGTATCCATTCTATAGCCATTTCTATATCAGATTGGCAGTTACCACATGGCACCATAATTTTAATTTCTTCTCCTTTAGAAGACATCAGCGTTAATGTATGGTGATCTTTTGCACTTTGAGAGCATTCGGGGGTAGCAGCCTCCCTACTGCCAAGGTTACTTTACAAGGAGATTCTGAAGGAGAAGAGGACACTGTAAGTGAAACAGGAAAAAAAAATATTGGGGAAGTGGTATGTTGTGAGCAATTCCATGTTGATCACTTGACTTTCAGATCCAAGTCTAGCCAAGCTTTTTGAGGAAATCTTGAATTTAGGTTTTTTTTTTTAGTGAAGGCCGCTGATGAATCCTGCCAGAGAAGCTGAGACACTGAGAACTGTATTTCACTGTGGAAGTCCTATTGCTGAAGCTTTTCCCTGTCTCTAAGTTAAAGAGCCAGAGGTGTTCTGGAGGTCTCACCCAGAATGTTCAGCCAAGAAATTATGTCTTTTATTTTTTTTTAATATGCTTTCTGTTCTGTTGGATTCTGAGCAGTGCTCATAACATGACTTTGAAGGGAAAATTAACTGAGTAACTTCCTCTTTCACATATGCTTTTTGTTCCTGTAAGATTTTTTTACATTATTTTTTATTTGGAAGTGAGGAAACCTGTGTACTTTTTGATCTCTACAGGTGTAAGGAGAGTGCTTTTGTATTGACACCAGCAGCCTGGGCAGATGAAAGGCTAAATTCCTTGGCCTTGGGTAGGTTCAAGAGTTACACTAAAAATTTTTTTTGCCTATGTTTGGGCGATGCAGATCTTGGGATGAGATAAAGTCTTTTTAATACTTTGTGAATAGATAAATACAGCTTCTAAAATTTATATAGTGTGTTTATAGGAGCTACCTTAGGGAAAGGATATGACCCTGAAAGGTCAGTGGACAAAACTTTTTCCAGTAGGGAACTTGTGAAACTGTCAGACTTTGGGCAGGAATTTGTGGCATGATGGATTTGGTGACATTGCTTGTATTGTGGTTGCTTTGGATGGTTATAAAATCTGTGTTCAGTTCATCTGTGTCAGGGTGATTAAAGGATGTTTCCAGGTCAAAGGACTTCTGAGGTTATTGTGTTTATGTTCAATTTTGGATTTTTTGTTTGGTTTTGTTAGCTGTTTATACCTTTGCTGAGCTAAAGGAAGAGACAGAGCAGGTCTCTGGTGTGAAAGTTTCACTTTTACTTGCTTCAAGCATTCTGTAAAGGCAGAAGTCAGAACATAGAGCCTGGAAGTGTGTAACTTCCACCTGGGGACCTGTATTTTCTTTCTTTAGGATATTTCATAGTAGGGGGTGGAGAGAGGAAAGGGAGGTAAGAAATCCATGTGGGAAGTTCTTAAAATTGTCTTTCTTCTTAAACTGGATTAAAAATTTTCACATATTTGCATCTCCTCTTGCTCGACCTGGGGTATTTGCAATGATGATATTCTGAAATGTTTTGTGACTGAGCATTTAAATGTGAGCAGAAAGGGAGGCTTTTTTTTATCAGCTAACCAAGCTTAAATGGAACATACAGAAAATAAAGAGGTGAGGAAGATTTATAGGCTTTAGAGTGGCACATCTGGATAAAGAGTCACAGAAATCACTTCATCAAGAAAAAGCAGACTAGTTGGAAAGAACTGAAGATTATTGTTAGGAGCTGCAATTAGTGTATTGTGGCCAGCTTTGTTAGTGGTACCATTTAAGCCTGATGCATCTCTAGTAAGGTTGAATAGTAAAAATTGATCTATTAAGTAATCATTGTAGCAACCTCTTTTTAAGCAAACATAAACAGCACTTGACACTTGTGAACCCAGGTTATTTTTGAAAATAAGATTGAAGGTTTTCAGTCACTTTGGCTGCTGAACAGGGCAGAGACTTTCAGAAGAGTCAAAGCTGGAACACCAGAATATTATTTGCTGGGGATTAAATCTTTGTGAAAACATCCTCAGGTTTTATTTTTTTGAAACATGATTATAAAGAATGCTTGTATGAAAGTGGTGTAGTACCAGATTTTTTCATGATAATTATTGACAGAAACAAGGACAAATCTGGCAGAAACAAGTAAAAATGTTGTTGTCCTTTTATTTTGTTTGTCAGTTGCAAACACTTGCTCATTTTAATACTTCATCCTCTCTAACGAGTATTTCTGCTTCAAGCGGAAATTGTCTTTTTTTTTCTTTCATCCTTCCTAAAAAAAACCAAGTTTTACAGATTACTTCAAATTACCTTTGCGAAAAAAATATTTAAGTTGACATTGTTCTGATAATTGTGTGCTAGACTTCTACTCTGGATGTTATTGTTACTGCGTGATATCTCTGCTGTTGATATCCTGTAGTTGAGAAAAAAACTGGAAAATCAATGAAGCTTAAATCCAAACCAAAAAAGGAATAATTTATCAGCAACTAATTCATTAAATCTGTAACCTATACATGCCTTGTAAGAAAATACCCATGATTATTTGGGTGACAAAACTATTTACTTAAATGCTTTACAAATTCTCAAATTTTAGAAGATTTTTGTTGCAAATAGTCTTTTTTGGTATTTAAAGTGTTTAATGTTGTTTTGTTAATTATTCCATTAGAGACAGGAACAGGCTGTTGCTTATAAGTATACCTGAATACCCACTAGCAAAGAAGTAGTAAACAACAGTCCTGGCTCACTGGGGAGGTCCCAGACGATTGGAAATTGGCCAATGTTATCCCAATCCACAAAAAGGGCTGCAGAGCTGAGCCTGGCAACTACAGGCCTGTCAACCTGACCTTAGTGCCTGGCAGGGTTATGGAGCAGATCATCCTGAGTGCAATCACACAGCACCTTCAGGATGGACAAGGGATCAGACCCAGCCAGCACGGGTTTAGAAGGGGCAAGTCCTGTCTGACCAACCTGATCTCCTTTTATGATCAGGTGACCCACCTGGTGGATGAGGGGAAGACTGTGGATGTGTCTATCTAGACTTCAGCAAAGCCTTTGACACTGTCTCCCATAATATACTCCTGGAAAAGTTGGCAGCCCATTGCTTGGACAGGG